>RANY01000269.1:0-38811 GCA_009805235.1 Neurospora pannonica FGSC 7221
TGGGAGGTCACGGTCTCGGCGGTCTCCCCGGAGGCCGTCCCATGTTCCCCGGCGCTCCATCCGCTTCTCGTCTACCACCCGGCATCTCGGACGCTCACGGGCATAGAATGGCGCATGACATGTTCCCTCCCGGGCAGCCTGTCCGTCCGCCTATGGGAATGCCTCCTGGTATGGGTATGGGTGGTGGTGGTGGTGGTGGTATCCCGCCTCCGCCTCCGCCCGGTTGGCCCGGTAGTGGCAGTAGACACGCTGCGGCGCCGCCGCCGAGACCGGCGGCTATTGTGGTCGATGTCGAGCCGGAGGTTAGGCAGCACAAGTCGAAGCATTCGTCGAGCCACAGCAGGAAGGAGACGAAGGCGACGGTGCTGGGGTGGATGGCGGGCGGGAAGCCGGTGAAGAGTAGTAGTAAGAAGTATGTTCTTGTTAGGTAGTCCCTTCCCCTTCCCCTGATCTGGCCTTGATTGGTGTCTGGAGAGAATGGAGAGCTAACGTGGTTTGTGAACAGGAAGAAGCACTAAGCGAGTCACTTGGGCGAGCACGCCAGATTCATCGACAGATTAACGTGTCTGGTCCTCGACACATATCCGGTTCTTGAGCCTTTCTTGCAGGCTGATTCTCTCCCCTCCCCTATCTTCTTCCCTTCCTTTCCAATGTTTGCTGTTTGAGTTTGTTTGTTCTGGCTTTTGATACCTCTTCTCTGCTTGATGGTCTTTTCACATTCTTTTTTTTACGTTTGTGCGTTACTGTGTTTGTGCGTTTGGCGGCGGATACAGAGGCGTTCTCCTTCTTGGGGGCTTTCTGACGCGCGTTTTCGTTCTTGTTGTTGTTGGAAAATATCATGACCAAAAAAGTACAATGCTGAGATGATGATGAATGATGGATGAGGGATGAGGGATGATGATAGAGGTATGGTTGACGACATGTGGTTGATGATGCGAGATCATGTGTAGATGACTATCGTTACGTTAGCGTAGGGGAGGGGAGGGGAGGGTGAATGAGGATGTGAATGTGGATGTGGATGTGGACGTGGACGTGCACATCGAGGGAGTGAGTGGTTGGGTGTTGAGTGGTATAGGTTTTGGTTTAACAATAAATGGACTTTGGAGAACTGGATGAGCAAGCTGGACCGACGTGAACGCTTGGGCTTCCCCACCTGCTGCGACCGAATCGTGCTGGGTCATATCTCTCTGCCTTTGCATGCTCTGGACACTCTTGATGTCTAATGTGCTTGGGTGTCTATTCTAAGAAGCAATATCTATCGCTTGCTTTTCCGTTGATGCCATCTAAGCCCAAATAATAATACACGGATATCATAGAAGCAATGCCGCGAAGCCATCCTTCTCGTCTAATCCTCCCAAACTCCTCCTCTAGGTCGGAACTCTAAGGAGTCGGCTACCGTGCCCTGTCATCCGAGAGTTTCCTGTCACCGATAACTCCTCAGGCAGGCACTTCACCACCCGCTTGATCTCTCCATCCCTCTCGCCGGGTATCACCCTCACCTCCTCCAAGTCCTCCTAGCCCTCTCCTCAAAAGCCGCAACCATCTCATCCACCTTCTGCCCGGCCAACTGTCCGACCGCAAACCCCAGCGCCGGATTCGCAAACTTGAACCCCACACTCAGCGCCACCTCCGTCCACCTATTTTCTCCTCCCTCTTGGCTGCTCTTCAACCCTCCTCCCGGGGCCGGCACGTTCCTAACCGTCCACCTCGTGACCAAACTCTCAAACAATCCCTCCATTTTTTCGGTGTCACCACCACTCGGCGGCTTGTATCCGAATTGCCGGAGAACAGTAGATGGGATATTAGTAGAAGCGTTGCCGCTAACAGCTTCTACGATCCCCACCCCTTGGCCGTCGTCTGGCACGCAGTAGACTCGTGAAGAGTAGGACTCGGTGAAGGGGCCCCAGCCTACTGTTAGGTCGCCGCGGGCTGGCCATTTTGTCTTTTTCACCTCCCCATTTCCTTGTGTCTCTGTCCCCTCTCCTTCCGTAGCTATTGCTGTAGGCTGTGTAGGCTGCTCAGCCCAAGCAGTAACCACACTCCTACTACAATGCGGCAGGAACTGGCTGTAGGAAGAAACGTCCGCGATTAAATTATAGAGGTGCGCAGGCGGGTAGGGGAGGATGCGCCGCGCTCGGAGGACGGTTTCCGGCGCGCTGTTGTTGTTGTTACTACCCCCGGGGGAAGTGTTGTTGAGGGCGGAGGCTGCGGAGGAGACGGCGGAGAGAAGCCAGGAGGAATAGGGGCGGGTGGTGGTTGTTGATTTGGGTGGGAGGAGGGGTTGTGATTGTTGTGTCCTCCGCTGGCGTGGGTGGGAGGGTGTCGAGGGCTTGTTGAAGGCGTTGTTGGTTGTGAGGGAGGAGAGAGATCGGACGACGCTCGTTCGGGGTATGAGGAGGCGCGTTGCGCTTGGAGGGACGAGGAGGGACGGTCGGGGTGGCATTGTGTCGAGGAGCAGTCTCTGGGGGACTGGGTGGTAGGTAGAGGTTCGGACGCTCGAGGTAGGTGGTTTGCGCCGCGGTTATTGTAGTTGGGGGAGGATGTTGCGGTTCGGAGTGCGAAGGGGGTGGTAGAGGTTGATTGTTGAGGTTTTCGAGGCCGGTTAATTTTGTTCTTGGGGTGATTAGGGAGAAAGGGAGGATAGAGAGGTGCGTGGAGGTTATGGGATTGTGGTGACCGGACGCACCCGAATGCGCCGGAAACAAAGTTGGGAACTTTTTGAAGGCATTCCCGTCGCAAGTCGGGGAACTTGTCCCGAGGTCGGGGTTGGGCTGTCGTTATTCGGACTGTGTATATGCTGCCCCTAAATCCGCGCTGTATTGCCGCTGTATGCGAATGCATCCTGCGCTGAGATGTCACTTCCAGAGTGTAGATTGCTAAGGATTTGCTATTTTAACCCTGCATCTAGCCCAACAGAGCACCTTTGCGGGGTAACCTAATCTACAACATCAATCGATTACGACGAAGTTATCACGATACCAAACACTTTGAGAATTATGTGAAGGATTTGGGTTAGCTGGAAGAAATCAAGAACATGGTATGATTATCTCTCCTTGAGAGGAGTTGAATGTGACATGTAGTCACACGTTGATGCCGAATCTTTTCCGATCACTAACAACGGACTGATAGCTGATCCGTCCCATCTTCCGCTGAGACCCCAGTTTACCCCGTCCACGGCCCTCGTCGAGAACGTCATCCGAACCTCACAAGGGACGGGCCGCGATTCTTTTGGTAACCTGTTGGTCTCGGGTCACTTGATTTTCCTTCGAGTGAACATTTCGTCTACAGTCTCCCCTCTGCAACCCCTCATTTAGAAGTTCTTCTCTTACACATCGCCGTCGACAACAGAACCGATCTGTCTTCGAAAATGGGAGGGCATCTGGTGACGGTTGCGACCTGCAGTCTGAACCAATGGGTTCTAGACGTAAGTTTAGCTTCTTCGAGTATCATCATTCTACAGGGCAATACTAACTCAAACAAACAGTGGGAGGGAAACCTTCAACGCATCGTTGAGAGTATTCATGTCGCCAAGAAGGCAGGTGCAAGACTTCGCGTCGGTCCCGAGTTGGAGATTTGCGGTTACTCCAGTTTGGATCACTTCCACGAGCTCGATGTCTACACTCACAGTTTGGAGATGCTCCGCAAGCTCTTGGAGGATGAGAGCTGCCATGACATCCTCATCGATGTCGGTCTTCCTATCCTCCACCGGAACATCCGATATAATGCCCGGGCTATCTTGCTTAACGGCAAGATCCTTTTGATCGTGAGTACATCGCTTCCATTCCTTGAAACGGACTTTCACTAACGACCATGACAGAGACCCAAGATGTGGCTTGCCAACGATGGAAACTACAGAGAGATGAGACACTTCACCCCCTGGATGCGTCCCAGAGAAACCGAACTGTTCCACCTCCCCAAGATCCTCCAGGAAATTCAGGGCGAGACCCACGTTCTCTTCGGAGATGCTGTTATTTCCACCCCCGAGACAGCTTTTGGAGCCGAAACCTGCGAAGAGCTCTTCACCCCCAAGGCCCCTCACATCGACATGGCCCTTGACGGTGTTGAGATCATCACCAACAGCAGTGGCTCTCACTTCACCCTGCAAAAGCTCGACGTTCGCCTCAAGCTTATAATGGAGGCAACTCGCAAGTCGGGCGGTGTCTACCTCTATGCCAACCAGCAAGGCTGTGACGGTGAACGCCTCTACTTTGATGGCTGCGCCATGATTATCGTCAACGGTGACATCGTTGCTCAGGGCTCGCAGTTCAGTCTCAATGATGTCGAGGTCGTTACTGCCACTGTCGATCTGGAAGAAGTCAGAGCCTACAGGTCTTCGATCTCGCGTGGTTTGCAGGCGGCTACATCGAACGCCAAGTACCAGAGGATCCAGACCTCGTTCGAGCTCAGCCCTGAGGATGAGGATACCGACATTTGGAAGAAGCCCACTCTTCCCAGGGCGCCGAGGTATCACTCAGTAGAGGAGGAGATTGCTCTGTGCGGTGGCTGCTATCTCTGGGATTACCTCCGAAGGTCTGGTACAGCGGGTTACTTGGTGCCCCTGAGCGGAGGCATCGACTCTTGTGCCACGGCTACCCTTGTCTACTCCATGTGCCGCATCGTCATCCAAGCCATCGAAGACGGAAACCAACAAGTCATTGAGGATGTCAAGCGCATCTGCAAGTACGGCAAGGAAGGCGAACTTCCCAAGACTCCCCAGGAGCTCTGCAATCAGGTCTTCACTACCATCTACATGGGCATGAGCAAGCAAAGCTCGGCCGAAACTCGCGGACGTGCTAAGGAGCTTTCTGACGCCATTGGTAGCTACCACGTTAATCTCGACATCGACGATGTGTATGAGGCTCAGAAGAAGCTTATCGTCCAGACAACGAATTTTGAGCCTAAGTTCAAGGTTCACGGTGGTACAGTTCAGGAGAACTTGACGCTTCAGTGTTTGCAGGCTCGTATCAGGATGGTTACTGCCTATGTACGTGATGTTCCACCTTTGGGTGGAGTAATAACTATATGCTAATGGTATGATATAGGAATTTGGCCAGATTCTCCCGACTGCCCGTGGCAGGCCCGGTGGCGGAAGTCTTTTGGTGCTCGGCAGTGCCAATGTTGGCGAGGTAAGTCCGGCAATGTCCATCGAATATGTCAAGGAAATAGATACTGATACTTGCGACAGAGTCTTCGTGGTTACTTGACCAAGTATGACTGCTCCAGTGCCGATATCAACCCGATTGGGTCGATTGACAAGGCGGACTTGAAGCGCTTCATTGCTTGGGCGGAGAAGAAGTTTGATCTCCCTTGCCTCCACGGTTTCTTGACGGCTGTTCCTACTGCTGAGCTGGTATGTATTCTCGGACTGGTGATCTGCCCGGTGGTTTGTATAAGATTGGATACCCTGATGCTAATCACGTCTTGCAATTTAGGAGCCAATTACCCAAGAATACGTCCAGAGCGACGAAGCCGACATGGGAATGACATACGCCGAACTGACAGTTTTTGGTCGCCTCCGGAAGCTGAACAAGCTCGGCCCGTATGCCATGTTCCAACGTCTCGTTCACGACTGGAGCGCCGACCGTGAGAAGGTCGAGGGCGATGAGGCGCCTTTCTATACTCCCAGACAAGTTGCCGAGAAGGTCAAGAGGTTCTTCCACTTCTATGCCATCAATAGGCACAAGATGACCACCTTGACTCCTGCTTTGCATTGTAATGATTACTGTAAGTTCACGCCATGATCCAGTTGTCAGAGAAATCAAGCTGACATCATCATAGCACCGGATGACAACAGATTCGACCTCAGGCCGTTCTTGTATCCCCCCTTCTGGAAGAGCTGGAGCTTCAAGAGGATCGATATGGAGCTTGAGAGGATTGAGAAGAGGAGGGAGGAGCGTGCGGGCAAGGGCAAGGAGACTGCTTAGGGTTGGTGAATACCCGATTGAAATGTTGAGTAGTGTTCAAATGAGTTCAAATAAGAACCCAAAAAAAGATTATCGACGACTGGTTCGAACGCACCACCTCTCCAAACAAGAGAGGAAAAAAGCAAAAAACAACAACCGCTCGTTCAGAGAGTGGTGAACCGTTTGATTTCTTCTGTCGACTGGAGTGTTCCCAGATACCATATAGGTAGACCGGCTACTAGATGTGAAGACCCCCTTTCGTATCTTAGCACACCGTTCCCGATCCGGACAGGCAATAGGTTTTGAGTTTTGAGAGCTCAAACGGTAGACCGCTGTGCCATCTGACCAAGCGGTTGTTGTTGGAAAGAGGGACCAACCAGGTCCCTTATATGGTCATTAGGGTTGGGTTCGAGATCGGATGAAGGAGTAGTAGGGAGGGTACGGCAGCGGCTGCCACGGGACTCGAAGCTCGAATGGTTCGGTTGAGGAAGGAACGATGGACTGTGCCTACTTCACACACTTCAGGTTGGTTCTCATTCCAGCGTCCTTCATCATCGTCATCCGCCGATTGTAGCTTGAAAAAAGTTAAGATCATGATTCAAGTCGCTCCCGAGCATTTGACCTCCAGTTGACTCCAGATCCGAATTCATGTGCGAGTGACAGCTCCTTGATGTGACAACTGACAAAGCCCCATACATGCTGTTCAGGGTTAGGGGTGGATAAGGATAAGGCACTGAATCGGAGCGGTGCCCACCGAGTGCAAAGTTGGGTGGGCCCTCCGCAACCCCAATTGGCCCCACAGGCTCTGGACCATTTTTGTACTTTTTCTCGTTTCGGTATTTGCAAATCTTTTCCCCCTCCTCTCCTCTCCTCTTCATTCTTCGTTCCCTTCGCGGTTCAAGAACCAGCACGATATGCTGCACCAACCTTACAACAAAGCCAGTGCCATTCAATGACCAGTGGTGATTGTTAGCTGCATCTCTCTACCAGTGCACTAACCAGGATCCTCCAACATTGTCCTCGCCATGGCATCGAATGGCGTCGTCGCTCCTGTCGCCTCTAGCCAGGCACAGGTTGTCGTCGATGATCAACAACAACAGCCCGAGCAGCAGCTCACTGCTCAGATCTCCAAGCTCGAAATAGCCGAGGAGAAGCAGCAGCAGCCTGAGCAGCAGCAAGAGGAACAGCAGCCTCCCCACCGGTCCCACGATCCCCAGTTTAACCAAAAGCGCAGCGACCCGTTTCAGTTCGGATCTCGCTATCTGCAGGAGCAGGACGATGTCTTTGAGTTCAATGCGTGGGACCATGTCGAGACTGATGACGCATACAAAGAGTATGCTGAACAGCAGTACGAGATGCAGCGCAATGCGCCCGTCTCGGACTTTGATAAGCGTGAGTACCACCCATCCATTCTTTCCACCTCACCCCCCCAATGGTTCACGCTAAGAGAGTGGTTCATCCCCATTGCACCACTCTCTTGGGCTTCCGTGATGATTTACAAACATAAGCATAGTTCATCTGAATTTTTTATGAAGACAACTACGTATTTTATAGTCTTTCGCTCCCATCTGATTTTGCCCTTAACCATTGGGTTCTTGTACACATCAAGTTGTTATCATTCAGACATTGGAGCAGTCTGCTAACTCAACTTGCCTGCAACAGATCGGTTCAACTCCGACCCTGCAAAGTGGTGGAACCAGTTCTATAAGAACAACACCGCCAACTTTTTCAAGGATCGCAAGTGGCTTCAGCAAGAGTTCCCCATTCTGGACAAGGTCACCTCTGAGGGATACGGCCCCTGCACCCTCCTCGAAATAGGAGCCGGCGCGGGCAACACGGCCTTCCCCATCCTGTCAAAGAACAAGAACCCCGAACTGAAGCTCCACGCCTGTGATTTCTCCAAGAAGGCCGTCGAGGTCATGCGCTCGCACGAGGCCTACAACACGGACCAGATGCAGGCCGACGTGTGGGATGTGGCCGGAGACGAGCTGCCCCCTCACCTTGAGGAGAACTCGGTCGATGTCGCCCTCATGGTGTTCATCTTCTCTGCATTGTCCCCGTTGCAGTGGAAGAAGGCCGTCGAGAATGTCTACCGTGTGCTCAAGCCCGGCGGTGAAGTGTGCTTCCGTGACTATGGAAGAGGAGACCTGGCCCAGGTCCGCTTCAAGAAGGGTCGTTACCTTGACGAGAACTTCTACATTCGTGGTGATGGCACTCGCGTCTACTTCTTTGAGAGAGACGAGCTGGCCGATATCTGGTCTGGCAAGCTGTTCACCAAGGATAGCGAGGTCGAGGACGCTTCTGAGCCTGACATCCGCTTTGTGATTGAGGACCTTGGTGTCGATCGTAGATTGCTCGTCAACCGCGCAAAGAAGCTCAAGATGTACCGCTGCTGGTTGCAGGGTCGCTTCAGGAAGCCTTTGCCGCAGTAGAAACAATAACAATTGATACCCATTCTCACCACTTTCTGTTCACCTTCTGGTTCCTGTGATGTTTTATTATGCCTGGTTCATGTTGGGGCTTGCTGTGGTATGTTCGAAGTCCAATACGGTCATTGATCGTGCTAGTATCATGGGACAGCATATCAACCAACCATACACGTTCAATATGTTCATCGAACCATGTCCCATGTATATCTTTGTGTTTGTACAAGTGTCATGTCATCGCTATGTCGCCTGAACGCCGGATATATCGTAACAGAAACCTGAATCCCTATCCCATGCCAGAAGATATGTAATACCCAACAAGTTTTCCCTCTCATCCACGAAAACCATGGTATCTTCAGCCCTCCATTTTGACATCACCCCCTTGCATCTTCCCCATATTCTTGAGCAGATAACTCCGCTTGAAGTACTCGTTGGGATGGACAATAGTCTCAAGCTGCGCCGCAGTCATGATACCCTCATCCTTGGCCTTTTTGAGTTCTTCCTTGTGAAGATGTTCGAATACCCTGTTTCGCATCACATCACGTTAGCCACCTGTCTGTCAACCAAACTCCCCACCATCACGAAGAAGAAGAAGAGGAAGAAAGAACATACCGATTACAAGCCATATGAAACTTCTGCTTCTCCTTATCCTCCTTCACCCCATTCAACACCCCACGATCCGTCACCCCCATCCCCTGCTGCAACAGCGTCTGCAGGTTCTCCATATTAAAGTGTCGATACGGACACCCGTGCGCCTCGCCCGGTCCCGGGGGGTGTTCCGTTAGAATTTTTTGGCAAGAATATGGTGAATAACCGCCTCCGCGCCGATTGCTGTCGCCGCCCACGTCTCCGTACGTGTGTCGCACGTTGTATCGGTACTCCTTGTTGAACGTGTCATCGGTTATTTTGTTGAAACTCTGCCGCCAAAACAACAAACATTCTTCGAGGTTGAGACCGATGCCTTTCAGGAAGAGCGTGTATTGCAATCGACCATAATGCTTCAAGTGCGCGTCGCGGCGTAAAGTGCGATGCAAGTGCGACATGCAAGCGGGGAAATGGTGGTTATTCACCAGTGTATCGATATTCCTTGCCGAGATATCGGCCGAGGAGATAGCGGACGAAGTACCCACGTACGAAGCGTCGGGCGTGATGAAGTTCTTGGACAAGTGCGCGAGGATGGGCGTCAAGCGGTCATCTTCGTCTAGTCTGGGGAGAGCGCGAGCGGTTAACTCGAGCTGCCGCTCCAAGCGGGAAGAGAATTCCGAAACGACCATCGCTTGCTGTTCACGCGCGGGAACGTAGGCGTAGCCGTGTCGGAGAAAGACGCGCCGCTGTTCGACGAGCTCGGGGACGCGGAGCCAGGAGACTTTGCACCATGTTTGGTCTTCTTCGTATGATTGTCCTCCTTTTTTGTTGAAGGAAGCGGTAGCGGCCAACTCGGCAGCTAGTTCGCGCTTCTCCTCATCGGAAACGGTCTCCCAATCGAGGTTAAGCGAGTTGATAAAAGCGGCGCGCTCGCGGCCGTCGTCGGCGTTCAGACGCATGCGAAAAAGCATAGTTTCGACGCGGGTGAAGCGGCGGCGGAGGTCCTCCGTGGACGCAAAAGCGAGGCGAAGGATGAAGTGGCTGTAGTGGTCCTTTTGCCGCTGGGCGAAGAGCTGGGAGGAGGAGGAGCTGTTGGTGTCGAGCGGGAGGTACTTGTCGAGTAAGGGCTTCATGTGCGAGGCTGTCTCGGCGGGGGTTTTGTTACGGAAGGAACATGCTTCTAGTTCGGCGAGGACTATCGGATGTGGATGATGCTACAAGTTAGAGACGTGTAGCTGTAGATGGAGAGGTTGAGAGTTCTGGGGGGGAAAGACATACTTCGTAGCCTGTCGATGGCCCACTGTTCAAACTGCTCGATGGTGATGTCTGCTGTTGGAGGGGTCGAGTAGAAGTTGAGACGATGGGGATAATCGGTGTCCTTGTAGGCGGCTTCTGCGAATTGTTTCTTGCGGTGGTCGAGGACGTTTCGCCTTTTGGGGTCGATACGGCTGACGTTTGATCGTAGCATGATGGAGTCTTGGCAGGGCTGTCTTCCAGGCTTGTTCACCTGGGAGGTTGTGGGTTGGATGCCGTGAACTGGGGGATGGTGTTGGTCTGGGAGACGCGTCTAAAGTTGTCTCGACGTGCCAGCTCTTACAAAATCAATTAAAGCGCAGACCAATCACAGACGGCTGTTTGTCCGTGAAGTTGAGCGCGATGCTGCTTTGACCCTAACCCTTTTGAAGACCGTCCCTTCAACCATCTTCCAGTCGGCAAACAACCGGGACTTTTCATTCCTTCCGCAATATCTTCCGTCCTGTCTTAACATTTTCCTTATCCTGAATGAGCAACTCATATAGCCTTCTCTCAAGACTCGTACATGATCAACAGACTTCCAAGCGGAACGCAGGCAGTTAAGCTTCTAGCGACAGGATGACAGGTCCCATAGTTCATATTGGCATTTTACTACTCCCTACAAACCCTCCAAACCGACATAACGCCACTAGCAAGCCCTAAGATAAACATGATGAAAAGAGAAAAAAAAGTGGTAAGAGATAACAGCCCCAAGGGCGATCGTCACAGGTATCAATCTCCCATACAATTCCTACATCCTAACCCGGCTCTAGGCCTTCAGTGTCTGTCCGGTCATGAACGCACTGAAGGCAGTCTTTCAGAAAGTTAGTTCATGTCGTTTCCAAACATATCAAGTTGGTGTGGGGGTTGACATACCGCATTCCTCGTCTGGATGAACACCGTTCCAGGGCCAGTGAACTTGCAGACCAGTCCTTCGCCAGAAGCGAAGCCCGATAGCATACCGCCGGAAGCAACACGCTCCAGAATGTACTTGGTGTTCCATGCGACCAAGTGGCCGTTGTCGACGATGTACTTCTCGCCGTCCGCCAGCTGTATCCTCTGTTAGCAAACCCGCAACACTTGACTCGGGTCTTCTGACGACTGATACTCACATCCTTACGAATAATAGCGCCAAAACTAGTCAGCCACAACAGCCCCGTGCCGCTGATCTTGTACACCCACAATCCCTCACCAGAGAACATGGCCTTCCCCAGACCCTGGCGCTTATAGTCCTTGGTAACGTTCTGCGTCGAGGCCAAGTATCCGTCATGACTAACGGACCAGGTCTGAGAGCCGTCCAACCGGAGACTCGTGATATCGCCGAGCATGGCAGGGCCGAGAAGCAGCTCGCCAGGACCGGTGAATGTCGAGGTGCCCATCTCGCCGCCGGCGACGAGTTTCTTCATGCTGAATTTGTAGGCGCCCTTGAGGGAGACGGAGGGGGACATGGCGATCATTGTGCCTGCGTGCAAGAGTGGTTAGTCAGAAACTCATTTGAATATACTTGGGGACTGAATGGAGAGAGAACATACCAGGCTTAGCATCCAACGGGCATCCAATCGCCAACTGAACGGTCAAGATCGTATTGCAATCCCGATGGCTGATACGATAACTGCCACCATTGAACGTTCCCACGTCATCCGACACCGCACCAACGCCGGAAAACTGTCCGGGTGCGGGAGCACCAGTAATGGCAGCCGCTGCGGAAGTGCTCAACCCCAGGCCAACCGGTTGTTGGGGTGCTGGTTGTTGCTGTTGCTGGGGCTGCTGCTCGCCTTGGGGATATTGCGGAGGAGCGACATACTGTTGCTGAGGAGGAGGGGTGTGGGCGGAGGTTCGGGAGGCGCTAGAATCGGTCCTCATGTGAAGAGGGAGAGCGGTTTGAGGATGTTGCTGCTGGGCTGGGGGAGCTGCGTATTGAGGCTGCGGTTGGTGCACTTGCTGCTGGGTTGGTGGTGGCGCATATTGCTGCTGTTGTTGAGTCGGCGGCGGGGCGTATTGTTGGGTCGGTGGTGGTGAGAATTGTTGCTGTGGTGGCTGTTGATATTGCTGCTGCTGTTGTTGCTGCTGGGGAGGAAAGGGGTAGGAAGGGGTGGATGATTTGGGCGGTGGCGTGGCAGAGGAGCCGGCGGACTGGGGAGGAGGAGGATAGTGTCTTCCTTGCTGTCGGGTGGTCGGAGGAGATGGGTAAGAGAACTTTGTCTGGGTTGGAGGAGCAGACATGGGAGGAGGCGGGTAGCTGTGTTGAGCAGGAGCTGTTGTCTTGGTCAGTATCAACCATTCCATAGGCTTTTCGATCACCTCAATGTCTTTGGCAGAGGACCAAGGAATCAGTTTGGAACATACCTCCAGCACCAGATGCCCCAGGAGGGGCTATAATTCTGGTTAGCTATGTCATGCCTCAGGAATGAAGAGCGTCTGATACTAACGAGGATAGTAAGACATGTTGTTTGTCTGTTTTCAAAAAACCCGATTCTCTTCTCAGATAGCCTCGAGCCTGATTCAAGAGGTCCTTCTCTTATTGAACCTCGACAAGTCTCGATGGGAACTTTTCGAGTAGACTCGATAGATGCCCCGCACTTATTAGAAGCTGACTGCAGATCACTTGTGTTTCCCGAGTTCGTGAGGCCGTCAGCAGAGAATGGTGATATGGTGAGAAGCCGGTTCAAAGAGAGGGGTTTAAACAGATTCACAGAGTCAGAAAACGGGGGAGAAGAGGGACGGGAGGAAGAAGAGCATCTGACACGACGTCAATTCGGCGTCCAGACTCATTTGTATTGAAGGGTGTCACTGGTACCTGAGCAGCTCTACCCTAGTGTAGCAGGGGAACAACCCCCCAGATCGCCTCTCGTTGCGCGTCCGCCATAGCGGCTGTGGTGCGGGCTGCTTTCTAATTCAAGCTCAATAATGTATGGAGAAGATAAAGTGTCCAATCAGTGAGCCCTGAAGGATGACAGGAAGGGAAGAGCGCCGTCTTGATTTCATGGGGCCATGGAGCAATGAGTGCAAGCGCGGGACGAGGGCGCTTACAGAGGGGAACGGAGGACGATGATTGGCGGCCAAGTCTTACAGGCTCAGGGTCCTGTCCGGATCTCCGTTGGCGAATCCAAATTCTAGCTCACCAAAGTCGAGACCTTTGGCGTCGCAAAGAAATGTTTGAGAAAAGTGTGAGAAGATGTGAAGAAGGTTCACAAAGTTCTGTTTTGCACTCCCGGCCTCGGATGTTGAGCTCCTGAACGAAAAAGGAAGTTTGTTTACTCTATGATAATGGTCAGTGCGGATGGCTTGGAGTTCGGACCCATCAAAACACCGAACGCTTCCAGGCTTCCTAAAAAACCAACAGCAATTGGCTTTCAAGAACCCTTTCAGCCACACGATGCTTCGACTCGTGATTGGGAATGCCCCTGGATAGTGAGTGGTCCATAACGATGGCGGAGATTAATGTTGCTCGAAAGGCCGACTGACAAGTCTCCGTTGGCAAGCTGAAGAGTTGAAGATGGCTGAGCTGTTTGAGGGTTTGTGGTGAAGGCGAAACTGTGTGGCACTGGTGAGACTCGTCAGCACTTGGAGCTTTGTTGCCTGCCGGGAATGCATGGCGGGGTCATTGATGCACCGTTGATCGGGTGAAGGCGGATGCCGCTGTCAGCCGATTGTCCAATGGGATGTAGTGGAATGATGCGCTGCCTGCCGCGACGACTTGGTTGCATCACTCACATGCAACCCAAAAGAGGTCCGCGAACTTCTAGAAGTCCAGAAAAATAAAATAAGGGTCGTTGCGTGACCCCTTAGGATATCGTCAGCCTGCGCAACGAGGAAATACCCGACTGGAATCTGCTTTGACCTAGCCGATACGCCTCCTCCATCTCCCCCACCCAAAATTCTCTTGCTGCGCCTTTGAGCCTTCGGAGATAACTGTCGTAGTTCTCGATCGATCGCGTGTTCGTCTTTCTACCACGGAAACCCGACAGGCACGGCTAGGTCAACGACTCCCAACTCCGATCAAGTACCAGCTTGTTGGCGACGGCGTCTTCCCGCATCCATAATCCTCGAACTCCCCTCAGCGACTACAAGTGTACGAAGCGTATCCCTCGAAGCTCAAGAAGCTTGGAGCTTGGAGCTTGGGCCACCTTGCGACGTTTCTGCGACCGACCGCGACCGATTCATACCGCAAACCGATATAGACCATCACCATGTTGAGGACAGGATACGGGGCTGCCGAGACCCTCCTTAGAGGAGGTGCCATCTTCCGGAGGGTTTCTAGGGGTACCACAGTGGCTCAGACATGGGCGCAGCATATGTCTACCAAGAACGCAGCTACACCACAGTTCCAGTACGCGAGCTTGTCGGCCAGGATCAGACAGGCATCGAGAGCCGGGCAGCCCAAGCAGTTTACCACCTCGTCAAGACGCCCATTCCAGTCGTCGAGGTCGCGCCGGTCTGACAAGTCGTCGGAGAACGAGGGAGCCAAGGAGAAGGCCAAGGCAAAGGAGAAGGAGCCCGAGCCGACCGGATTCAGCGCGAGGATGAAGAAGCTGTCCAAGGAGTACGGCTGGACTGCCGTCGGAGTCTATCTCGCCCTTAGCGTGCTAGACTTCCCTTTCTGCTTCTTGCTCGTGCGCACCGTCGGCACTGAGAAGATTGGTAAGTTTGTCTTGCATCGTCGGCAAAGCGAACAAAAACTAACGCTTTGGTACTCTTTAGCCCACTTCGAGCATATTGTCGTGTCATGGCTCGAAAAGGTCATCCCCCAGAACGTCCAAGACTTCTGGCACAAGTATCGGACGGTCCTCAAGGATAACAAGCGGGAACGCACTGGTGAGGAGCCCGAGGAGACTGTCGGATGGGGCGTTGAGGCCGCCGAGGAGCGGAGCAAGCAAGCTGGAGCCAGTAAGTACTCGAGTCACATTGTTCCTCCTTCGTATATCACCATTGGGCACATATGCTAACCGTCTCCTTTTCAGGCTTGGCCACCCAGCTTGCTCTGGCGTATGCGATCCACAAGAGCTTCATCTTTATCAGGGTCCCTTTGACAGCTGCTATCCTTCCCAAGGTCGTCAAGGTTCTCAGGTCTTGGGGCTACCAGATCGGCACAAAGAAGGTGAAGACAGTCGTCAAGAAGGCTTGAGAGAAGTGCTCACCTCGCCTTGGATACCCTGTTTCCCTTCTCAATCTTCCTTCATTTTTATTTTTCAGTTGTATATCCCTTGTTTGGAGGCTGGCGTTCCGTAGGTGGTGGTTGCATTACATACAAATAAGAATCCCCTTTCCCACGATCCGGACAACACCATACTAAACCTTGCATTGTAGTACACGCTTAGGTCATTATCCGTTGGAGAACATAATAAGAAGCATGTTACTTGAAGGCTGGTGTAATATCCTCTGCAGTTTGCAAGCTCTGTGATTCGGATGAATCAACATGGCAATCCTCTATGCCACCATGCTGTCCATTGTGTACCACTCGCTGTATCAATACATTGCAGCCGCAGCCGACGGTCGATCGAATGCGGTAAGTGACTGCACGGACCAGACACGAGCATCAACACCACATTATGCACGCAATTTACACCGTTCTTCATCCCCCTCACCTATCCGCTCGGAAACACACAAGCCAAGAGTTACACTTGTCAACGCGGATGTCAATGATCAACCTGCCACTCGCGGATATAGCACCTACTTTCAGAGTCTCGCTTGCACTTATCAATTGTTCCGTTGCGGTGCCGGCGTCCGGGGTGGTATCGTACCATTGAGGTTCTCATTGGCCTGCCACATTCGTCGACTATATCGACAATCAAGCTTCTTTCTAGTTTAAGAAGGTGGTAACACCATCAACCATATCCCGTGAGGTACCATGGCGAGCATGGCTAGCAATCAACGACAGTTCCTCCGTCCTCTCTTATATCCCGGCAACCCTGCCGGTTCAGTCTCTACATCCCGCGGCTTGACATCTTCAATACCGGTTCTTCGCAGTGGAACCTACGGCACCATGAACATGGCTTCCCCGGACGTTGAGAAGCGGCCTGTGGTGGTCGAGAAGGAAAAACTCATCCCTCGTTCAGTCAAGCAAGCCCGAACACGACGGATTCTCTTGTCAGTCTTGTGGCTCTTCGCTTCACTCTTCGTTACCGGGTTTGTTTTCTATGGCCTAGGTATACCGTCATGCCGGAGATCCGATGTCCACGAGCAATTCTCACCGATTACTTCTACCTCAAATGGAAAATATGCCCACCAGGTCGAAGGTCTCGAGACCACCAAGCCAGCAACTCTCGACCTTCTCAAATCACAGCCGAAAGAAAGGCAGATTCAGGCATCCGTCACAACTTCGTCTTCTACCGCGGAGAAAACGGTTCTGAGAAACTTTGAGGTTGCGCCACCAGTGTTGATGCCGTATGGCCCGGCTGATAGCGATGGAGCAACACCGATTCCTGCTGGATCAACTGAGAAAGCGTGTACCGTGTTGTTGATGCGCCGTGACTTTGCTTTCAGCTATGGAGATCCGTACATCGGTAAGCTGGGCCATATCTGAACAGAACATCTCCTTTTAGGCCAGCGCTTCTGACACTGCTATGTTTCACCGTGATATAGGAGACTACACGCCACCCAGCTGCAAGTTTAACCGAGTGGTGATGAACTTCACCGTTGTTAGCGAGGGAAGACAGTACGACCGCCTGGCGTTGATGTACCTTGGTGATACCGAAGTTTGTGAGTCCTTCCCAGCACGCTCATGAGCAATGAGCCTCTTTCATGTTGCACCCGAGCACATAAACGACACTGATATCGTCAAATGTCCGAGGCAGAAATAGCTAACTCAGTACAGGGAGAACTTCAACCGCCGAACCGGTGGTGCCGCCAGGCATCCGATGGGAATATCTCAAGGACATGACCGAGTACCTCTCCCTCTGGCAACAGAAGCAAAAGATCATTTTCGATCTTGGCAACCTTGTCAACGACAAGTACACCGGCATCTTCAACACCACCCTCACAGCCACCTTCTTCTACAGTGACGTCGCCACCAACGCCGCTCCTCCCAGCGACCTCATCATCCCCATCTCCGCCCGGCAGTCCGCCAATAACGCCGTCAGCCAGTTCACCCTCCCCGCTCAAAACGCCACCGACACCATCTCCAACTTCCCGCGCAACGCCCGCCGCGCCGTTTTCTCCGTCTCCGCCAACGGCCAAGGCAACGAAGAGTTCTGGTGGTCCAACGTCCTCCAAAGCGACGTCAACGCCTTCTCCGACACTGTCGGCGAACTCCCCGGCTACTCACCCTTCCGGGAGGTGCAAGTCCTGATCGACGGCCAACTAGCCGGCGTCTACTGGCCCTTCCCCGTTATCTTCACCGGTGGCGTCGTCCCTTCTCTCCACCGCCCCATCGCCGGCATCGAGGCCTTCGACCTGAAAGAGCACGAAATCGACATCACCCCCTGGCTAGCCGTCCTCACCGACGGCAAAGCCCATGAATTCACCATTCGCATAGCCGGCATCAACGACACCCAGTCCTCGTCCCTCTCCGGCCACACTGCAGTCCTGACAGACCACGTCAACGAATCGTGGTACGTAACCGGCAAGATCTTCATTTGGACCGGCGGCARCAACCCCCACTCTTCCTTTGGCAACAACACAAAACCCACCATCGACGGCCTCACCCCCCTCATCACCCTCACCTCCATCCGCACCCCCTCCACCGGCAACTCCTCGTCCAACTCCACAACCCCCGAATCCATCACCTACACCACTTCCGTTAAACGCTCCCTCCGCGTTCGCTCCCCTCTCGGCACTTGGCAACAGACCCTCAGCTACACCAACAAAGGCCTCGTCTCAGCGCAGGGATATAACCAGTTAAACGACATGATTATCTCCGGCTCTGAATCCTCTTCATCCTCTTCGTCTGACACCATTGGTCGTGGTAGTGGTGGCAGTGACTACAAAACAAGCTACACCTACCCTTTGTTCGCCAACTCCTCCTACTCCGTTTCCCCCACCGGAAACTTGTCCATATGGGGCAACTTAATCCAGGGAAAAACCCTCACCCTATCCGGAGCAGCGCTATTTCCAGATTATGATACCGTTGCTTTCAACGGGAATGGGAAAACCGGCCCCAGGTATAAAGAGTCGAGGCTGGAGACGAAAAAGGAAGGAGAGGCGTGGTATGAGCAGAGCGATGATGGGAAGAACTCTACTGGGAGCGGGCATTCGAGGCAGGTGTTTAGGTTTGGGGGTGTTGAAACTAAAGGGGGAAGGGGGGAGGAGTTGTATTTTAGGGATGTGGAAGCGAGGGCGGGGAGGGTGGTGAGGGATGTGAAGAGGTTGGGGGGGAAGGAGGTAGTTACTGGGTATGGCGCGGGAGGAGGAGGAGATGCGGGAGTGTTTGGTGGTGTGCCGAGTGGTGGTGATGGAGTGAAGAGGGGAGGGGCGATGAGGATGTTTTTGGGGAGGAATAACTTTTGATGACTAGAGGTAGTATTCTACTTGAGCTTGACAGATATCTATCAGGCCTCAGCTAAGCAAAGAAGCCCCAGGCGAACTGAACTCATGGAAGTCTGATTAGATCCGATTCCATTCTAGTGAATCAGTAAGTGCAGTAGCTGAGGTGCTCCTTCCTCAAGTGACGAACTGGAAGGGCCAGAAACAAAAAGAAACATACAACACCAGGTGATTCGCCGGTCGTCACCGAGCCGACTACTAGCCTGGCGGTCACTGGCTTATCGATCGGAGAGCGGACGGGATCCCGAGTTTTGCCCAAGTGCCTATGGCCGTATGTATCGTAGACGGTCGTGCTGTCTGTTCGAACGAGGATAGTGTTTATATATGTGTACTTAAGTGTAAGATACGTAATGTAGTGGCCCGAGTTTGGCATGTCGACGATTTGCAACATGCAATGGCTTGTTTCAGGCCCGGACGGGAGTTCAAGGTTCCTTGTTCGTTGGCTCAGTGATAAGAAACGAGTAACCAAGATTGATGTGCACTTGATGGAGTTCAGTTTGTGATGAACATAGGACTCACAACCAGCTGTGAACATCTCATAATCTTCCAAGTCTATTATATTCCCAAACCGGCGTGGTTGTCCCCGTTATTCATGATTCACTTCGAACCGTAAAGACCATTGCAACCATATCCTGCTTGTTTCAACCAGATATTTATTGTACATCGGCAGTTATATCAAACCATCCATAAAACGACCTTCAGCAAGTTTGAAAGGTAGAAAACGCCAACCTTCCCCTTTGCCCCACCAACCTCGTTGATTTCCTCCTAGCAAGTAGCAACTCATATCCAAGTTCAGATGCCTTCAAAAGGTCGAGTTATACAGCATTTTATGCGCCCACGATGTATCTTCCGTGGTATCCATTGGCGAAAAGCGAGTGTGCGCCTCTCCCGTGTGCCGTGTCCCTCCTCCCCCTCCGCGCGGCATGCTACCGATCGGGGGAAGGGGGGGCCGGGCCATGAGGCGCACAAAGTTCACAACAGGTCAACTGGTTGGATGCCACTCATCCGTCCCAAAACAAACCGGAAGGACGTGGACGGGACACATCAAAACGGCTTGTTGCCGAAGTTTGTATGCTGTACATACAAAATTGGCATGCGAAGAAAGACGTATAAGATGAGGATGAGGGGTAGAGGGGCAGTGAAACCAAATTCTAGTAGTGTACGTAGGAAATGTGGCTCACATAGGGCGCTAAGACGAAGCACATCATGAGATCGACAAGGACTGACAACCCTGGTGTTGAGCGATGTCATTCGACGGAAGACTGTCGAAGGAGACGGCGACATGAATCCAATGATCCAAGTCTTGAAACGAACTTTCTGCGAGCAAGCCACACTCGTTGAGCTGAACACTTGCGGAAGTATACGTACACCTACCGGGCAGTGTCCGGATACGCGGATGGCCGAGGTGGGTGGCGTTGTGTTCCAGAGAGGCTACGGTTAACTGGCCGGTAATAACATCTTAGAAGAGGGATGGCGGGGAGGCTGTTCTGGGCGTATTCTTGGGGTGGTACTGCAGCTGTTGTGTGAAGGTTGTATAGGTAGTCACCCAAAACGAGGTGAGTGTGAGTGAGTGAATCCGGAATGTTGTTGATTCTTGGTCGATTTGTTCCCGTCATGATTCTGAAGGAGAAAGCCGGTTGCTATGATGAGCACATCCACCACCAACAACACCAAATTTTTTTTCTTCATATGAACAAACTAACAAAGAACAATGGAGGGGTCGTCACAATGATCGATCACCAACTGAAAACGGACCAATCAGTCCCAACAAGCCATCGTCAAAGGGTTCAAAAGTGGCATGAAGGGTTCAGGAATCGGAAGGAAGGTCCAAGCTCGCATGCCCCTAACGACCTCTAATATCGTCATCGGCCAGGGTTGCCCCACCCTGGCGATGATGTTTCGCATTGCTTGGCGCTCTTCCCCATGTCATTCCCATGACAATTGCCGTCCCTTGAGCCCCTCCATCGATCGGCTCGCTCGCTCTGACGGATGGGATATTGGGTGTCTGCTGGGATGTATATGCCGTGCGTCAGTTGGTGGGCAGAGAAAGAGGGCCTTGTGTAAAAAGTACAATGGACAAGTGAATGAATGGCACGGCACTCGTTGCTATGTAATTGTAATCCAACGGGACCTTTAAAGGTCACTCCCTTCCCGATAAAACCGGTTGACCACCCACATAATTATTCCCTATCCTTCACCTTGTGCAATCCTTTCTCCAAAAGAGTGTCAGAGACATCTTCCATTCCTGGTGTATATCCTCCCATAACGACATTCGAAACCTGGTTATCAAACCAAAGAACTTGACGCAAACCACACACCTTTTTGCTCAGACGTCGTTCTTGATATCTGAGCTCTACCCAACCCTACCAACCTTCCTACAACACCTAAACAACAAGAACCAAACACCCATAAACCACACCTCAAAAAACCGCCAAAATGGAACCAATACACCTCATCCTCCGCGCCCTCCAACTCCTCTTCCTCATCATCCTCACCGGCCTCATCGGCAACGTCATCTACCTAGACGTCGCCGCCTCCTCCACCGCCCGCGCCGCCATCAACTTCTCCATGTTCGTCATCGTGCTCTCCTGGCTGGCCGCCCTCTTCGGTCTAGCCGCCGCTCTTTTCCAGCGCATCGCCATCCCCCTCGTGATGCTCGCTCTCGACGCCGTCGCCACCTTGTTTACTGTCATCGCCGGCATCGTCCTAGCTGCCAAGTTGGGCGTTGTCAACTGTGGAGATACTGCTAAGGATCATCATGGACGTAACTGGATCGCGTACGGGAGTGGCGATGACTCGAAGCGGTGCAGGGAGATTCAGGCGGGGACGGCGTTTATGTGGTTTCTTTTTGCGGCGTTCGCGGCGGCGTTGACGATGGCGGTTATGAGCTGGAGGAGGACGGGCGGGAGCGTGAGGAGCGGGCCGATGATGTCTCAGGTGGGCGTCTAAGCGGTCGGGAGATTGAGTGGTTGGAAACTCAAGAATGTGCTCGAGAAGAGTGCTGAGAAAGGCTGGATATCCTGGATGGTTTTGGTTGCTTGGGTGGTATGAAAAGGGTTATGATCGTAATGATGGATAGGACGGATTATGCCTTCATGGGTATGCGGCGTCGCAACTCTCGACACTTATACCTAGATTAGTGTAATGACACAGTGATACCTTGGGTTAGGATGCTGAACAACGGAAAAGAGAAGCTCAAAACCTGGATGTTCGATAGTATTAGTCGAACCTAAAGTCAGCAATATAATTTGACATTGTCTGATGATCAGTACTTCCGAGCTTCAACGCTTGCTTCCATGAGTATAATGACATTCCAAATGCCTTCCACACATGTGTGATTCTTCACCTTCAACGCAAAGTGTGCAAGAACCAAACATACCCCTTTATGCTAGTGTTCCCATACCGTAACGCCAAAAGAGCACTATGTCCATCCCTGGTATCCCAGATATACCGAAAAAAGTATCGTATCGAGAATGTGCTGCCGTCGCCCCTGACTCCCTCATTACCACTGGGCGCCTGCGTCGCTCATATCGTCGACGCGGCTCCTACCCAACCGGCAATGTTGAATAGCGTCTTGTTATACCATTGGACCTTGACCCCGTGCATCCACTCCATGTACCGTCCCCAACCTGCCAACAGGTCATGTTAGCAACTGACTTTCCGCGTCGTCGTCGTTGTCTCTTCCCACAGCCGCAAGCTGTCCTTCCGAAAGTCTGGTCTGGTCTGGTCTGGTCTGTCTTACTCCAATAAGCAAACTTGCGCCCCAAAAACTTCCCCGCGAACGGTATTAGCACCATGGTCATGAGAAGCTGAAGCTGCTCAAGACTCTGTTCCCATTCCTTTTGCGCATCGGATTCGTCGTCGTACTCGGAGTCATCAGAGTCTAGGATACTGCTAGAGATGGACGGGAGGGAGTCGACGTCGTCGTTGTCGGTTGACGGGGAGTGGTCGTGGAGGACGTAGGAGTCGGAGGGGGTGGACATGGTTTCGGATGTTGCGCAATCGCGGACTGTGTCTATCGCGTTTACGGTCGGGAGTAGTAGCTATCGTCAATGCGATTCGGATGGGGCGAGCAAGTGGTCGGCGCCGGCGCACGGTCGGTTGTCGCGGGAGAAGATGGTACCTAGCTATCGTAGCTCGGGCAGGTTGCGATAGTTCGGGATGGAGACACGGTATGAATCGGCGTAACACCTGGCGTCTAGGGGATTGTAGAGATCGCGTGGGACGATTTGATTGCTGCTGGGTAGTTGTTGGTTACGAACGAACACGGCGACACACGGAGATGGATACGGACTCGGCCCGCCTTCCAGGTTGATGGAGCTGGATGTTCGTCGGTGACGGATGACGGGCCACGGCACCAACTGCAGTGCAGCTGTGCTGGACCTCGCTGCCGCCAAGCACTGCAAGTGCCAGTGCCAACCCAACGGTGTCGGACTGTGCGGCCGTGGCTTGAGCGGGTTTAGGGGCAGGGGTGCATGGCCTGGAAAATGGAGAAGCGGGGGCGATTTGGATGTCTTTGCAAGTGGCGACAGCTGTTTCAGCCAGTTTTTACCCCACTTGTCAGGTGACTGAGGGACTGACTCACAGTTTCGCTTCAATCAACGTCATGGGTCTCTCCAGTCTGCTTGTGGTGCCCCATCCAGCAGAGCGTGTGTAGTATACAGAATCAACGTCCCAGTTCTCCAGCCCAACGACAGAAAGGACAGCAGTCCGACAGCAGCCTTGAGCCCCAAGCATCCAACTCCCCGCAAAGAACAATTCCAGGTCCGAAAAGAAAGATCTGCCCGCATTCCCATTCGCACTTGCTCGGCAACATCCAAACCACCCCGAAGTCTAATCTCATCCATAAAATCCACTCTTCGCTACAACAAAGAGTCCACCGGAAGGGACATCGATACAAAGAAAAAGACAGACAATCTCTCACACACAGACAACACACACATACACACAAGTGGCCCAGCATGGATTCCGAAGTAAGTATCTGGGATGGATCTCCTTGCTTCAGTACACTACCTCTACGCCCACCACACAACACACCCTCCGTCCTCCCCGACCCTACCACCACCCGACGCTAGAAACAGATACCTCTAGCCCTGGGGGAGCCACGCTTCTCGCCGAGTCAAAAAAAAGTCACATTCACCACACTGCACACCCCTCACTGTACATTACATTTATATCCCCGGCCCCGGCCCTGAACTCCCCCGACGTGGACTGCCCCTCCAAGTCTCCAACCCTCCCTCCCCCCAGCCCAAAATCCACCATAAAGTTCTGGCACTCTGCACCGCGAAAACGCCGCCAAATCATCCCAAAAAAATCCGAGCTTTCCTATCCACATCCACACTTGACGGCGAAATCCTTGACCGCTATCGCGACTCCCACGACAAGCGCCTTATCCACTCCGATATACTAACCTTTTAGGAGCCCTCTATTCAAAGACGCACCTCGCGCAAGTCTGTCGCCTTTACCGACGAGAAGCTAGTTGTCGACGCCGACGGTTCTGTCACCATGGTCGCCTCTCCCACCGACGAAATCAAGGAGACTGCCCAGTCCCACTCTGCTCGTACGCCGCCCCTCTCCGCCGCTCTCGGGGCCTTTACTGATGCCCCCCAAGCCACCGACGCCCAGGATGCTGCCGCCCCCGCCGCCGATGACGGCCTCGACCTTTCGCTCATGAAGAAGAAGAAGAAGAAGGTCAAGAAGGAGGAGGATGCCGACGCCGCCGACGAGGCCGCCCCTGCCGAGGGTGACGGTGCTATCGACCTCACCATGAAGAAAAAGAAGAAGAAGAAGGCCGCCAAGGAGGATGACGAGTTTGCCAAGAAGCTTGAGGCTCTCAACCTCGAGGGCAAAGAGGGCGAGGAGGCCGCCCCCCAGGAGGACGAGCAGGACGGCGATATGGAACAGGGCACCGGCATTTGGGCCCACGACGAGACCAAGACCATCACCTACAACGCTCTTCTGTCCCGTTTCTTCGCCCTCCTCTCCCAGAAGAACCCCGACCACGCCTCTACCGGTACACGGTCGTATAAGATCCCGCCCCCGCAGTGTCTCCGTGAAGGCAACAAGAAGACCATCTTCGCCAACCTTCCCGAGATTTGCAAGCGCATGAAGAGAGCCGACGAGCACGTTACTTCTTACCTTTTCGCCGAATTGGGTACCAGCGGTTCCGTCGACGGCAGCAGGCGTCTGGTTATCAAGGGTCGTTTCCAGCAGAAGCAGATCGAGAACGTTCTGCGTACCTACATTATCGGTATGTCTTTTTGGTGATGTGTCGTTTTGGCGTTTTGCGCCCAAACGGACAATGTCGCACCAGCGCCAAACGTTTTGCCCTGATGACAAATGCTAACTCGCTCAACAGAGTACGTCACCTGCAAGACGTGCCGTTCCCCCAACACCGAGCTCTCCAAGGGGGAGAACCGTCTTTAGTAAGTTGGCCTCTGTTTACGACGACGTAAGCTCAAATGCTAACATGTCACAGTTTCATTACCTGCAACTCTTGCGGTTCTAGGCGGTCCGTCCAGGCCATCAAGACCGGTTTCTCTGCCCAGGTCGGCAAGAGAAGAAAGATGCAGGGTTAAGCGGTTTTTTGTTTTCTTGTTTCGAGGCCCTTGCAGTTTGCTTTTCAATGTTTCCACACTTCAAGGACGGAGTTAAGACGGCATTGTATGGCTGGTTGGGCACGGGTCTTTTACGAAGTAGCACGGCCCCTCTGAACGGCAAATCTCCTCTTCAGTACGAGAGGGAATGGAAGAGAGAGTCTGTGCTACAAAATCAGGTGAATTCCTTACGCGGTAGGGTACGGGTTAATATGACGATACTTGATGAAGAATTGGTACACAAAAAGTTCTGGTTTTTGATGATGGTGGCACACTTATCCTTACTTTGTATAGGGAGTTTGATAATGAGGGGGCTTTCTCCTTTCCTGATCATGTCTGTTTTAGATGGGATGAGGGACGCAAGGTTGTATCTAGACTGATGTAGGATTCAAAGGTCTTCATGTCATGACAGATAATGGTCAGAAGGCTAGACTGGGAGGGGAAGGAGGTGGCTGACTGAGCGCAGGAATATGAAGCGGTGGATTCTGATATCTTACGAGCAGGAATGACTCCAAGTTTGTTGCAGTATGTATAGCCTGCCAGCCTGCCTTTTCGAGTCATATTATGTTATTGAAGCTTAAAAAGGCAGTTCAATGTGATTGATATTCCAGAATCGGTGACGAAAAGCGGCCGCTGAGGGTCCGAAATCTCACCGTGACGCGAATACACTGCGTAATGTTTTGGTGGTTGATGCGGCCTCCAAAATGATAGGCCGAATACATGCGTGGCTAGTTGGCATTGGTTTTCTAGCTTCCGGGTTGTTCTTCGGGAATTCTTCCTTTCTCCTCCACATTTCTCAATCAACAAATCCGTATAAGACGGTAGCCGCACCCGGAGCTTTCTTTGACGACACCTCAACCTGGTCCGTTCGTTCAACATCTAGGCCAACAGTCAACATCGGTCATCACCACTTCACCTCTTCCATCCATTCCACTTCCCTCAAGCCACATCCCACATCACTCACAACCACCAACAACCAAAATGACCATCCGCGAAGGCGGCCCAGGAGGCTCCGATCACCACATCCCCTCCCCTTCAGATCCTTCCCACTACGACGACCTCCGCCGAGCCGCCGCCCAACAAGAACATGAAGCGAACATCACCTACCAGCAATGGCAGAACTGGCTCAATAATCCTCACACCCGTCAACCCGGCACCACCACCATGGGTACCAACAACAACAACAACAGCAGCAGCAGCAGCAATCCCCCTTTTTCGTCTTCTGGCCTCGCCGGTTTGCCGTCTACCAACCCCAGCGCGTCCTACTGGCTCCAACCCAGTGATGAATCTCGCAGACTTGAGGATTATCGGTCTATGCCTGAGTTGCCGCAGACGGCTGATACGGTGATTGTGGGGTCGGGGATTACGGGGGCGTTCGCGGCTTGGTTTTTGTTGGAGCAGACGGGGGGAGCGAACGTTGTTAGGTCTGGGTCTGGGGTTGAAGCTGGGGCTGGATCTGGGGCTGGGTCTGCATCATCGACAACCGGGCAGCAACCTTCCGGTAACCAGCAGCAGCAGCAGCAGCAGCAGCAACCATGGGAGCGGCACAACGTCCCCTGGCCTTCCAACTGGCGTGAACAAGAACCAGGGCCTGAATCTGGGCCTGGGTCTGGGCCTGCACTTGGGCTTGGGCAATCGGGAGGAGGAGACGAAAGCTACAACGGCGTCCTAATGCTCGAAGCGCGCCAACCCTGCTCCGGCGCCACCGGCCGCAACGGCGGGCACTGCCAGCCTTTACTCTACTCCTCCAGTCCCTCCACCGCCGAATTCGAGCTGGCCACTTACAAGTTTATCAAGGCCTTTGTGGAAGAGCATGGGATTGCTGGCGCTGTGGACTGGAGAATGCTGAAGAGCGTTCATGGGTATTTGACGGAGGAGGTGTGGGAGGGGGCGAAGGGGTTGGTGGAAAGTTTGCCGGAGGGGTTGAGGGGGGAGGTGGATTTGGTTGATGAGACCAGAAACGGGGAGGGGGGAGAGACGTTGAGGGATCTGAGAGTGCCGGGCGTGAAGGGGGCGGTGGTGCAGAGGCATGCTGCGAGTCTTTGGCCGTATAAGTTGGTGGCTTGGGTTTTGGAGAGGTTGTTGGGGAGGTTTCCTGTTAGGAGGGAGGGGGTGGTTCCAAGGTCAGAAGGAGGAGGGTTTAACTTGCAGACCAACACGCCGGTCTTGGGGTTGTACAAACTCGGTGATGGGAGGTGGATGGTGGTGACGAGCAGGGGACACATCCGGGCGAACAGAGTGTTGTTGGCGATGAATGGGTACACGAGTAACCTGTTACCGGAGATGAAGGACTTGATCGTTCCAGTGAGGAGCCAGGTTGCGTCGTTGAGGCCGCCGATGGTTGCTGTCAACGGGAAAGTGGCGGAGTTGGATTACAGTTACGCGTTTGTCAGCGAGGAAAAGTTTCCGAGGGATGAGTATCTCATTCAGAGACCTCTGCCCGGAGGAGAGCTGATCTACGGCGGAGCGAGAAGTCATGCGGAGAACAAGGCGGTTGGGGTGTGGCAGGATGATGATGTTGAACGAGGAGTCGCAACATATTTGAGACAAAACCTGGCGCCATACCCGCTGGATCTGACTCCGGACAAGACTGGCTCTACGGATACTACCTCTACGGAGCCTACGGAGGGGAACGAGACTACGGAACTCAAGGCCACGCATCAGTGGACGGGCATCATGGGCTTCAGCAGAGACGCGAGACCGTGGGTCGGACGGGTGCCGGAAAGCCTCGGCGGCGGAGAGAACCTGTATGTGTGCGCCGGGTACACCGGACACGGAATGCCGCAGGCGGCGTTGACGGCCCGGATGATCGTGGAGGAGATGACGGGAAAGCCGGTTGCGGATGATGGGCTTAAGCTGCCGCAGGAGATGGCACTGACTGAGGAGCGTGTGAGGCGGGTGAGGGAGAACACGAAGACGTTGCAGGAGCAGCAGCAGGCGCCTGGATGGTCGGCTACGATGCCTGAGTTGTTGGCGGCTACGGAGAGGAGGGCTTGAGAGGAGTTGATGTTGATGATTTCCGGTTTAACCAATACATATTGTACAGCGTGAAGCTGATGGATGTAATCTTGAGTCCGAGATTACCATTACCAACTGCATAGGTAGGTAGACCGAACCACCTACCTCGGACTTGTGATGCTTACAAAACACGGCGCTTTCCTATCCCCCGAAAAATCTACGAGAACGGCTCTTTCCGGCTTGTCATGATGTTTCTTGTCCAGAGTGTCCTGGTGTCCCCGGGGCGTTTTGTCTTGACCGGCAAAAGCACCTGCCAAATCGGGGACGGGCTCCGTGACCCGAAGGACGCCCAACTCCGATCTCCGGTGGGCCATCGAGCCACTAAAGAAGGCCTATGCCGATGCACCGAAAGGCGGCAATCAGCGGGAGATGGGAGCCCCGGGAGCGGGGCAGGTCTGCCGAGTTTTAGTGGCTTTTGAGAACTTCTTCCAGGCAGTTGCAGGCAGTTGCGGGCAGACGCAGTAAGGTAGTATGGAATGGAACCGCCCCCTCTCACTCGCATCCTCCAATGGTGGTAGCTGACATCAGATGAAATGCGAATGCGATCTTCTCGATACATAGATCTTCACACCAAGACGTTTGTTGCCTTGGTTGCCTGGCTCGCCTGGCTTGTTGTGTAGCAAGAGCAGTGTTTGAATTAAACTTTTGTTTCACATCACGACTCAAATATTTGTTTTCATTTTTCCCATCTGTCTTCCTTCCTTTCTCACAAAGTTGAATTGGGTCAATTCCCTTATCCACAACCACCAACCACCCACCAACTTCACCCCAACAACAAACATCATCCGAAAGTAAACAAACCACTTATGTACTCCACCAAGTTTCTCCCCACTTCCGAAAAGGGGTCTACACAAGTCACCATGACAAACCAAATCACAGACGACGAGTGGGCAGACATAGTCGCCCACGAGTTGCCAACAAAAGATGACCCCATCCTCGCCAAATACCACTCCGCCCGCGCCGCCCTCATCGCCGAAGAAGCCAAACAACGCTCCGACCACGTTTTCCGCCAGTCCTTATCCCCCCTCGCGCGCAGAGCCTGCTCCATCGTCTCGCGCATCCGGCTCGAAGAACAAAAGCAAATCTGGACGCCCGACCTCGAAGAGCAGCTGGCGCGCAAAGAGGAGAATAACGGGATTATTATTCACCCCGGTATGATGTTTACGCTGGCCAAGGAGACGATGGAGGCGACGAAGCTGTGGAAGATTGTGAGGAAAATGCCCAAGGGCGCGTTGTTGCATAGTCATTGTGATGCCATGGTTGATTTTGATTTTTTGCTCGGGGTGGTGTTGGAGACGGAGGGGATGGGGATTGCGACTCCCGAAAAGGGGGGGCTGGGGACGGAGGAGAGGAGGAGGGAGGGGGGGGTTGTTGTTAGGTATGTTGGGACACTGGAGAAGAAGGTTGATCCGGCGTTGATTTGGGGGTGTGCCGGGAAGGATGGGGATGGGGAGTATGAGCCGGGACAGTTTGTCAACCTGGTGGAAGCGGCGGATGCGTTTCCTGAGGGTGGGAGACAAGGGTTCTTGAACTGGTTGAAGAGTAGGTGTATTCTGAGCCAGACGGACGCGATTGAGCAGAGACATGGGTCAGCGGAGATTTGGAGGAAGTTTATGAGGTGCTTTAGGGTTATTGGGTCCATGTTGCATTATGAGCCTATCTGGAGGAGGTTTTTGAGACGGTTGTTGCAGCAGTTGGTGGAGGATGGGGTTTATTGGGTTGAGGTTAGGTGAGTTACCTCCTTTCCCCTTGATGTGTATGGCCTCAAAAAGGATGGCCTTCGGACTCACTTTGGGAAGGGCATGCATACGGATCTATCTATCTATCGCTGAGAACATCAGCATGCTAACATCCCCAGATTCGCCTGGCAACTCGACTACTGCCGTCTCGGCTGCACCACTCCCGAGCCCGACTACACCGCCATGTTCACCGTAATCGAAGAAGAAGTCGCCGCCTTCAAAGCCACCCCCGCCGGCTCTTCCTTCTGGGGCCTGCGCATGATCTGGACCACCATCCGCGCCTTTGGGCCCCGTACCATCATCCAGTCCATGAACGACTGCATCGCCACCAAGATCAACTTCCCCCACCTCATCGCCGGCTACGACCTCGTCGGTCCCGAAGACGCCGGCCGCCACCTCACCGATTTGCTCCCCGAGCTGTTCTGGTTCAGAAAGCAATGCGCCGCCGAAGGCGTGGAAATCCCCCTCTTCCTGCACGCCGGAGAGACGCTAGGAGACGGCGACGCCGTCGATAACAACCTCTTTGACGCCCTTTTGCTAGGAGCACGAAGAATCGGCCACGGCTTCTCGCTGTACAAACACCCGCAGCTGATCAAAGCCGTCAAGGACAAGCGCGTGTTGATCGAGAGCTGCCCCATCTCCAACGAAGTGTTGCGGTTGACGGGAAGTATCATGCAACACCCTCTCCCCGCGCTGCTGGCTAGGGGCGTGCCGTGTGCTCTGTGCAATGACGACCCGGCCATTCTGGGTCAGGACATGGCGGGCATGACGCACGATTTCTGGCAGGCGTTGCAGGGGTGGGAGAACTTGGGCTTGGCCGGGTTGGGCTCGTTGGCGGAGAACAGTGTGAGGTGGGCGGCGTTTGAGGATCAGACGGCGGAGGAGTGGGCGAGGGATGTGCGGGAGGCGAGTATGGGGAGTGGGACGAAGGCGGAGAGGTTGAAGCAGTGGGCTGTTGAGTGGGAGAAGTTTTGTGTGTGGGTGGTGGATGAGTATGGGGATGAGTATGGGGGTGATGAGGCGTGAGTGGGAAAGGGATGGAGAGAAGAGGATATGACATGGGGGAAGCCTTACAGTGAGTTGAGAACAGACAACTCGAGGCTGTCTGGGGATCAGTTAGTTGTTATAGCGTTTTTCAGAACATTGCTTGTTCGATGGTGACTCTTCCATTTCCTGTCGAGGAAGCCAGCTTTGGCGTCCTGTGTCTAGATGACTTCGGGATGTTCTTCACGATGCTCGTCAGTCTTTTACATATCACCAAAGCGAGTACCTGTTCTCAGTGTACCCATGTCGAGATGAGGCTCAGTGCACCCTTTTACAACAGAGTCCATTAACGCACTTAATGTCACGACTTCTCATTATTAGCTCCGTGATATGTGGATGCGTACCAATCTTCTTGATTCATATCTCTATCACAATGACTATCTAGAAGGAAAGGTAACAGCAATATCAATGACGATAACTGACAGAGCCATTCGCAGAACAAACCCAAGAACGAAAAAGAGCAAAGCTTGCGCAAAACGACCAACAACGATATCGTGGTCTCTCAATCATAACCATACCCGCATGTGTCTCGGAATCTCTCCAGACACCTTCTGCTCAATAACACCATAACAATAGCGAAGTTGGCCCATAAATCGATACTCCGAATCGTCTCAATAACCATTTACTGTGATGACAAGTCCCCAAATCCGACGCCAGTAAAGAATGTCAACATGAGAGAAAAGATCTCTCAAACTCTTCTCCGTGGTAAAGATATGTGAGGAAATAAGAACCACAACAATTCTTGTTTTATCCCCACTTGCTCCCAATACCACTGTGCTCCCTTCTTGCACATCACGCCTTCACTCCTTCTTTGACCTCTTCCGTCTTCTCAGCTGTCTTCTCAGCTGTCTCCTCAGCCGTTACTTTGTCCTCAGTCGCCTTTTCGGTGGTCTTCTCAGCAGCCTGTTTGTCTTCTATCTTCTTTTCACAGTCCTCCTTGTCGTTCTTTTTTCCACAGTCCTCCTTGTCATCCTTCTTCCCAGAGTCCGCCATGACACTCTCAATAATCTTGGCTTTGAACTCTTCGACCACCGAGTTCTGCTTCGACTTCTTCTCCGCTGCACGTCGAGCTTCAGCCGCTCCCACCACAGCCTTGGCCTTTTCAGCAATTGCTTTCCATGCAAGCGTGATGCCCGGTTCCTCGAGCTTGGGAGCCTCGGTTTGGTGTTGATGCTGACGCACCACGCGATTCGCCTGTCGGATCTTGCACTTGATATGGTATCCGGGCTCATTGGCCTTGCGCCATTCCAAGTACTCCTCGTACTGCTGTTGCTTGATCGGATCCGGGACCCGAGGCTTCGTCGTAACGGGGAAATAAGGGCGATCAGCCTTGGGTCCTGGCTGGGCTGATTGACCTGCGCCTGTCAGAGGAATTGTCGGCTGCACTGGCGGCATTGCTGGCACTGCGGCCTGAGGGTACATCGATCCCAAGCCGCCGATAGGAGCCGGCGCAAAGGGTGGAATGGGCGGCCGCATTGATGGCAGGAAAGTTCCACTCCCCAAACTCGCTGCCATATCCGGAGATTGCATGTTGAACGTCGGAACTGCCATCGATGGGGCGCTAGATGGTGGGAATGTCCCAAAGTTGCCCAACCCTAGTCCTCCAATCCATGGAGCAGGGAAGAATGGAAGAGCCGCATTGGGTTTCTGTGGCTGCAAGTTCAAGCTGGTGGGATGAGTAGCAGTCATGGGATTGACATTGGACAGGACGGGGTTGGAAGGATGCTGGATAAGAGGAGAGCAAGCTTGCTGAGTGGGCGGAACCTGAGGTACTTTTCGTTGTTTGGCCTTCGCACCAGACTTGACCGGACTTGACTGTTGTCTCTGCATCATACCAACTCCAATACCCGTGTTCTGTTTCGTCTGAGCGGCTTGTAGCTTGTTCACTGAAGGGACAGATCCGGCCACAGCCGCATCAGGAGTTGGGTTGAAAAGAAGCGATGTAAGTGGGCCACGAGAAAGCTTCTTGGGAGTAAGTACTGGCAAATGTACACTGTCAGTCGAAACTTTGAACTCGGCCGCTGCAGGGTTCAGTTTCTTGGTGGCACTTTGGGTCTCCAAACTTCTTTTGGTGTCCGCAGCGGGTCCGTCTTGGGAATCCCTAGAGCCCTCCGGTGTTGAGTAATGGATGGTGCACGACGGATTGCTACCGCTGGCGTACCCAGAGTCGCTGGATCCGCCCTTCCTTTCAGGGTGCAGCTCGGTGACTCGGTTCAGCTGTGCATTTTCGAACACTGAGCCATCCTTCAGTTTGGCAGACAAGATGGCGGGATCTGCAGGTTGCAGCTTGATGGTTGGTACCCTGGGCTTTACCAAGGACGGAGTTGGCAGGCGCTTCTGGAGACGGTTGATCATGTTGCGGAAGCGTTCCTCCTCGTCATCTTGAGGCTTTGTTTCTGAACTTTCGGGCGCGCCCGTACTGTCTTGGGAATCCTGGGGTCTATTGCCAGCCGGAGATGCATCCTGATGGCCATCCTCGGGTTCACGAGAAGGGCCATCTGAGGTAGGGAGTTCCCAAATGGTGTTGAGCAAGGCCTGGATATCGTCTGGAAGATCGTGGCTGATACCGAACCAGTCGGAGGAAATTTTGCCGCTGAGCATTCTGGGATCTATGACGTGTCTGAGCTCTCCAAAGGTAGAGGAACCAGACGAGTCATCGGAATAGTCGCTCTTGAAGCATTTAGGGCGGATGTCAAAGGTGAATCGGTTAGGTAATGGGATATTTTCGCCGTTGACGTTCATGAGCATTGGCTTCATGTCTTCAATACGAACCACCATCGGTTCCTGAGCCGAGTCAAGTGAATGCTCACATGTGCCTGCAGAGTGCGCTGTGGATCGGTTTGAGACTGAGCGGTCTCCTGGTGCTGAGGAAACCACTTCCTAAGCAGTTTGGCCGTCATTCGGGCGGTAGAACCCAGGTTCGCGAGGCATTTCCATGGAGTGCTCTGTGGCGCTCGACCGTTGAGCAATCTTTTTCCGGAGGTTCCCCTTGTTTGAAATTCCAGGGGCAGACGCATGCTTGCGCCAGTCATCGGATGCGAGTGCTTTTCCCTTTCCATCAGAACCGACTGGATCCCCCAACGTAGTCTTGACCTTCAACGCAGGAACCCTAGAGCGGCCAAAGTTCCTGCTACTGTTGATATGACTGGTTATGGCAGCCATGTTGTCTGACAGTCCACGGGTGTCGCTTGATGTGGGTGTTCTCGGTCCTTCAAGGGCGTAGAGAGTCCTTCCTGGTCTGAGACGTGTTAGTCAACTGCATACTCGTGATGTGTCCACGCAACGAAGATTGAGCTCGGAGTCATCATGTTGAAACTTTGTGAGAGGAACAAAAAACTCACTGCAAGACCAGGAGAGCAGCAATATCGCGTTGGTGTCGTGGACTGGGAAGACAACCCGGTGTTTGTCCTTCAAGCTAAATCTGTGTATTCGTTGGTTTCGTCAACGGACTCGGTTATTCCGAACAAGAATGGGTCGGTCTGTTCCGCTGGGACGAGTGAGAAAAGAGTTGGCGACAAAAGAGACCAGGCAAATCCAGCGTGAGTTGATGTGACTGGCTCGGGTATGCTGTCCAGAGCGGTATCGCGAAAGGGGATTTGTATCCGGGGGTGTTTTCTTTCTTTCCGTGCAAGATTTCCTTGCTTCCAAAAACGCTTGAAGTGTATCAACACGAAGAAAGAGGACAGAAGAGAAGAGACGACATAATACTGCGAACCGCAAGACAAATAGAGAGACGATACCCAAAAAATGGCGGCCAAAAGATTGCCTGGAGTCTGCGAGTTGCGCTGCGCTTGGTGGTAGTGGTGGTGGTAGTGAGAAGAGGAAGAAGAGTTTGTGTGCAAGTGAGAAGAGGGATTAAAAGCCCAGAGATCTGAGTTTGCCCGGGGTACTGGAGATTGTGACTTCCTGTCTTGATTCACAGTCAGGGATGGAATCATGCCTGGAGAATTGGAGGGAGGAGCATACAGATGGATTGCTTACCGCATCATTGGGAGCTTCTGTCAGCCGTTGTATCAAACATCAAGGCAGGTGCAAGCCTCTCGACTTGAAGCTAAACCGCAGGATAACCACCGAGCATCTCAGCTGGAGGCCATTGTTTTAACATTTTCCCCGAATGGGACCTTCCAGTACACATGCGGCAGCTTTCAATGTTGCTTAGAGTGAGTGGCAGAGCTGATACACACTCTTCTTTCCTCCCAGGACATGAACCTTTGAAGTCGAGCCGGGAGGTGAAGCTGAACCAAGTGTTCTTGACAAGGCAAGCGGTCGTTGATGACATTGAAGGGGAGCTGTGTGGTCGTTGCGTTAACAAAATTAGAAATTAGCTTCACCTGAAGCTCGATGCGCGGGCAAGTACAATACCTAATCTAAACAAACCACGACAGCGATCATGCCCTGGCCAGACGAATCCAATCCAAGCTTCTTTCTTTTGACCCGATGCACCTATCACTCCGTCGTTTCCCTGAAGTTGTCCCTGAGCGCCCCAAAATGATACACCCGCCACTTCCTTCAGACGCAAACTCCATGCTCCTCGCAATGTCCTCCTTCACGAACATTCTTTTTTCCTGCCTGACTATTCCTAAAAACAGAATTACACGCCCTCCGCATCGATCCGTGTATGAACATCCACAAACCGTGACCCAGAATATCATGACATGGTACGAGGCAGACAACTTGGGAAGAATCCAAATCGTAGCAGCGAATAACTCCTGACCATGAACGAGACCACCAAAAAGGGTATTGGTTGAAGTCAAGCTGAGAAGTGAAGCGTGCTGAAAGCAACTCTTTGATAACTACATTTACAAGTTGCCTTGCGTCCTCTAGCTGTTTAATTGGACATAGTTACCTAGCAGAAGGCCGTTATGTCAGAAAACGCTCAACACGCATCTGGAAACCCATCTAAGAAAAAGTACAATACGTACCTGGGAATTGACCCTGTTTTCCATGCAACTTTCCAATCCACCACTCATTCTCGTTCGCAGTCCTTGTTACTATCTCAATCACATCACCGGCACGGAAGCTCAGATCGCCCTCCGCCTGCGCCGAGTAGTCGTAAAGCGCCGTGACGGTCTCTACTTGGGGTGCCGCCATGAGGGCCTTGGGCTTGGGCTTCGGCGGTGGGGGCTTGGCCTTTGCAGCCGCCGCCATGGACAGCGAGGAGGGTTTCGGGCTGGCAACTGGAGCGGCGTAGGAGGCGGGTGTCGCATGTAGCGTGCTCGGCTTCACCGAATACGGTGGCGGCGCATGCGCTTCTACTGGTTCCGCCTGGTTCTCCCAAGGTCGTGGTGCCGTGACGGCAGGAGCTTGTTGCTGTTCCCAGGGTCGTGGGGCTGTGACTGAAGGAGCCGCTTCAGGGGTACCGGTGGAAGTGGTTGTCGAGGAACCAGCTGTGAGCAGACCTGCTGGCTTGTTTCCTTCGAGAGCACCAGGACGTTGGTACTTTGGCGGCCGCTTCATACCCGTGGTCTTGAATTTGACAATGGAGAGCGCCTCAGCTCGCTCCTGGACGTCACCACGCTTCGCGTGGAAGGCCTCCTCAATGTCCAGAGTCAGGTCGAAGTAGCCAATGTCGCAGTGCTGCATCTTCTCGTGCAGGGTGTAGAAGATGTTGAGCTGCATGTAGTAGAAGGACTGGAAAAGCGGCTGAATGAACTGGCGTTCGAGGGCAAACAGCTTGGGTAGCTCGTCCTTAAGCAGATCGTTGAAGTAGTTGTATTCTTGGGTGGCCTGCTCAACGTCGTTCTCAGCCTTCCACATAGCCTTCTCGTCCTTTGGCGACCGATCCTTCTTGTCCTGGAGCTTCTTGAGGGTGGCGCGGTGTCTGTCGTAGTCCAGCTTCTTGTGCTCGCGCTTCACGGCCGTTTTGCGAATGACCTTGATCACATCGAGGAGCTCGTTCGCTGGCCGAATAATCCTAGTCTCGATCATTTCCAACTCTGGCGCCAGTGTTTCCTGCAGGTCCTTGACAACGGCCTCGTACTCCTCGCAGGCGGCGATGCCCTCAATGTTTCCATGGGGCACGAGGGAATCGGGATCGGACATGCGACCGCTGATGGGCTTGTAGATTTCGGTCATGGCCTTTGAGAACTCCATCTGGTGTTGCAGCATGCCATTGATGGCCTCGAAGTACTTTTTGCTCTCATCGTGAAGGCGCTTGGTCTCGGTTTCGAGCTCCTGGAATCTGCGCTCGGAGTCGATGTAGACAGGATCTTTGCTATGCTCGCCGAGGTTAAACTTTTGCTTGAATTGTTGTGGTGCCTGGTGTCTGTCGTGTTAGTGTCTGTTTGCCAACTTGAGCGATTCGACTCTATTTCCGCTAGAGGACGACTCGACGGGAAGGTCGGAAGCGATGATGATGATCTAAGATTAAGTATGCGGGGCAGAACCTACGCGGACCACGCTTTTCTGGAAGCCCCTGAAGCTCATATTCTGTCTGCTACAATGTCGTATGATATCTGATGGGTAATCGGTGGTTATATGGAAATCCGCAAAGCGTGTTGCTGTTCGAAGAGGTTTAAGGCAATCGGTGGTTGTGTTGCACCTGGCGCCCTCTCCAAGTCGGATCCGGATATGGTGCTTGGTGATGACGCTGGGGTGGGCAGGGGGCGGCGGTGCAGGTCGTTTTGGCTGGTGGACGAAGTCTTGGCTGAGCGAGAAGCTTGCGACAGTTTTCGTGGCGCTGCTATTTGCTGAATGTTTGGCACGCCGCACACAGTGACATCGTTTCCAAGATGTAAGAAAGTCTTGTCTGGTCGTCTTGTGATCTCGGTTTGTTCTTGGATCCCGTTCGGTCTTTGTCAGCGGTCCAGGTCCGACAAACTTCCTAGGGGATGATCGTTCGATGTCGGCAGCACTTGGGAATGTCAACGGTGAGAGGTAAAGTGGTAGCTGTCCTAGAGGTAAGATGCTACTAGGTAACAGTAAATGGAAGTCAAGTAGGTCGTCGGCGGGTTTATGTCACTGATATTTGGAGAACACTTCAAGCAGACATCCAAGGCGAAAAGGGAAACCGAGGAGGGAAATAAGTACCGTCATCGGTTGTTCTGCTTTTGGTCGATGAGAACCCCGGAATGGAACGAATTGGAACGATGTCGGCAAGTTAGCTCTGCTTCTAGCGACCGACCGACGCCAGGGTAGACCGACTGGGTCTGGGATCCGCTGTAGCTTTCATTCCAGGCATCCAGGGCATCCAGCAGTGGACATGCCGATTGAGAGAACGATTGCTGGTCAGTGCTCCTCGGTCTTCATCCATCTGCACATCCGAGCATCTCCGTCAAGCCCGTTCTCCAACACGGCATTTTGGAGCAGCGTCATTTTCGCCGTACCTACGCGCTTGTCCGAGATAGGAACAGGTGGGGCCCATCTACGCTAATAGCGAGATGACCAATCAAAGATGCCAAGCCCTGTTGGTCATCGCCCCTCATTGGCACATTCCTTATCACCGACCCCTCCGAGGCCAAGTCCGCGTGCGGATGCCGTTTGTTTCGATTTGTTCTTTTCTGTATGGCGGAAACTCCGCCCGACTGCCGAACAGGTGGAAGCTCTGAATTTCTGTGTTTTGAGCCGCCCCGCCCGCCGCCTCCGTCTTTTTGTGGTTTTGTCACAAAACGAACTTTTTCCCACTCATCCCCCTCCAACCTCACCATCATCCCCTCTTCTCCTCTTTTTTTTTTTTTACCATGTCCAACATTGCGCCGTCCGTCTTGCGACAGGCATCGCGCTTGGC
>RANY01000027.1:0-83625 GCA_009805235.1 Neurospora pannonica FGSC 7221
GGAACTGGTCGGCAGCCTCCTGGGAAGCGCGGGCAGTCTTGCGGAGGAGGGCAACGAGCTGGGCGTCGGTCTCGATCGGCTGGGAGGTCTTGCTGGCGTTGAGAACAGCGGCAAGAACGGCGCGCAAAACGGCCAGACGAGGGGCATCCTTAGCGCGCATGGCGGTCTTGAGGTCACCCTTCAGCTTAGCATAGAGAGGAGCGGGCGCCGGGGTTGCCTCAGAGGAGTAGGCCCTGATGGACTTGCTGGGGAGCTGCTGAGACCATCTTGTGGTGGTGACGGCGCTGCGGGTGAATCGGCAGGTCTGGCGGGGAGTGGAGCGAGCGAGGAAGCTTCCGATGAAGCTGGCGGAGAGACGGGCGGCCATGATGAGTATGTGCGACTGAAGAGTGACGGGATACTCGTTCGAGGATGGGTGAAAGAGGGACGGGTCCGGCGGGTGCAAGGAGGAGGGCAGTCGGTCGCTGAGATGAAAGTGTCGAGGTTACAGCGGGGAGTTGAGCTGATAGCTTCCTGTAACAGACCTAATCGTCCAGTAAAAATCCGAGATCTCAAATTCGAGGTAGATGTGCTGTTGATTGGTTGCCCCAGAAATAAACTGGACCCTGTTGGGGGACGTCCCCGGACTAGCCCGAAGCTACAGCGCCGAGACTGTTGCGGCTCGGTTGGTGATCGAGCTAACGACGGGGGTCGCGCGGGTTAGGGTTGGCTTCTTGTAGAGTCTCTACCTGAGGACGTAAATGTCAAGGGGGGATTATGATCGATGTAAGGCCTGTCGGTGTAATGGAAATCATCAACATGGTGGTACCTGTTTTGTGAGAGACTGTGTTGCTGTCGGAAACGAGGCTGTCGATTGGATTGCCCTTGCCGTTGGTGTTGTGTTCTTAGCAGCTGCATCCCGTCTTCGAGCTATATGATGCACGGGCACTTGAGGTTTCTCACGGCAGTAACCTCCCGCAAGCAGATCCCAGACCGAACCTCTTCTCTGGCTGATGGAAAATTGCAAACCTGATATGGCGGTACACTTGGGAGAATCAAAGTTCCACCACATTGCAACCTTCAACATCCCGAGTCACGCCGGAGACTTCAAAGCTAAGGTAGGTATTCAGGGTATTGCAAGGGTCGGAGCTCTTCCGGAGTGCCGGTCCCGCCAGTGGACTCCAATGGCCCCGTCACTTTACCTTAGCGCTTGGCGATAACACACTCGTTTGACGACCCGGAATTGATTATTGCCCAGGCAGTCGAGGATTGTCATCCATATCCATGGGTGTCCCAGGTTGTCGCAAGTCCCAGGCCGAGATGGCTTCCAGTCATGATGGTGTATTGTCCGGAACCAGCCCAATGTGGATGTCGCTACTTCGACGTTAGATGCCGAGCGGGATGTTGGTGATGATGACGCCAATGAAGGTGCAGGATGAGAGTACTAGTTTATGGAGCATTCGCTGCAAGAACATTCATAACGGGGAAAGAACTGAGGGTACATTCTTGCCATGATTCTCTCTGCACCGCAGCGGGGCTGGCACGGCTGGTAATTTTTCGCTGTTTCGGACGTCAACCTCAACGAGCTTATCTCAGCCGCTCGTTTGTAGTGACTCCTTCGGGCAAATGATCTCAGTTTCAAGGTCAAGTTCTTATGCTACCGACGGACGGGAAATATCTCGTTGAAACAATGGGACAAAGTGGAAGCCATCGATGGACGATGGGAACTGGAGCGTAGACCGGCTGAATTGGCCTTTCCTCGTCGGCTCCCGTCGTTTGAAACCAAGCTCTGTGCCAAGGTAGCTCAATCTCGCCACGTCCCGATCATGGAATTGTTAACGCGCGTAATTTCCAGTTGTCGTGGTCGGACACGGAAGGAATCGATGATGAGTTCAACCTTTCAGCTCTTTAATTCGGTAATTGCCACAGTCTGGGGTCCTCCTTCCCTTACCCGATTCTGGCTATCTCAACTGGACAAGTCACCGGAGGAAGGAATGATGGGCAGGCTTTCTGCCCGCTAGATGTCCATTCTCTTGTCAAGGCAACAGCGCCCAAGCACTTCACCATTCTATCGGTCGACTCAGTTTCGCGCGTTGAGTTTTGCTTGGTTCTTCACTCCAATTCGCTTAGTTCCGGTCCACTTCAACTTCCCACTCTTGCCTGCGACAGCGAGTGTCTCAGTCCCAATCCACGAACTCGATCGTCTTTGCCGCTGAGTTCTCTGGTATGATCTCTTGATTGTCGAGGAAGACCGCCCATCAAACTCTGGTCCGTATTTTTCCCACCCATCTTTTCGGCACCGAGTCGCGTTTGTACTTGTCCACTTGATGTCAATTCCAGACGGCGTTGGACATGGCCATGTTGCTGTTGTTCCTCGCCATGCAAAACCCCCGGAGGTGATCCTTTCATTTCGAAGCCCGGCTAAGCAGAAATAGGATGCAGGTGTCGGATCCTCTGATCAGGAGTTGATGACAGACTTCGGAGTGAGCAAGACAGGAGACTCAAGGTACCCATCTCGAGACAAGCTTCAATGCCGAGCCCGCTTCCTCGCATCGCCATGCTTCCTGTCCTTTGGCGGAACATAAGCGGTGTAGCTCGGCTGCCTGCTACCACCTGGTTTGCGACCTATACAGACATAGCTGCAGAGAAAGAGTCAGTCTCCCACTTTCGGCCATCATCAAATTCATCGATTGTATTGGGGCGTTCACTCACACCGGAAAGTAAGCCTGATGCAATCGGTCAAGCTACAATCAGCGCCTTTCCATTGACCCTTTGTTTGAACCCCAGCTAGGGGAGGGGGGATCAGTTTACATACCTTGAAAGCTGGATTATCAGCTTCACTTCGAGCTTGCGCTACCAGGAGCTGAACGTCGGTTTGTGACATCCTTTGAGAGATCAGTAAGTCAAAGAGCCGTTGCCATCCCCATGACACTTGGGATATATGCTTACCCCAGAACCTGCGTGAAAGGATAGGCACAAAGAGAAGATAGCATTCGGTGGACGATGGGCCGGCTTGCTTCTCCGATGTTGTGGTCTCGCGGATCTACAAGTGCGTTAGACAGGGTGTTATACAACTACTGAGCAACTACCGGACTCACCATTCGACCACCCGCACAGGGGCAATGTCACAAGTCTTGTTTCCACCTCGACAAACCCAACCTCAGTCAACATTTGTTGCAATCGGAGAGGCGCTCTGGGGTCCTTATATGGCTGGACACTCTGCATATAACTCTGGGACCACACCTGCAGAGCATGATCTTGAGCTCTGGGTCAGAACTGTTCAAAAAGCGCGTTGTTGGACGAGTCAACTCACTCGGTGTCAATGTCCCATTATCCGATTGGGCGTTGAAGTATATCTCGACCATTTGACACCAGCCTCCAGGGCGCAAAATCCTGAATACGTCGGTCAGGTAATTGATCCATCGATTGGCATGGATGCCGCCGGACATCAACCGACTATGCACCAGGTCGAAGTGGTTCGAGGGGAATGTTGAGCTGCTGGCGTGTCAGTCTTATGGTTGTCGGACACCTCAGGCTCTCGGGCTGTCTCACGGACTGTTCAAGTCGTCGATCTGTAATTCCAGGTTGGCGGGCAAGTCCTCCGGCATTGGATACGGATATATATCGAGTCCGATCACCTATGTCTCCAGAGTCAGCAATGGGATAACGCGACCTATAAGCCCAAAAGAAGGCCTCCGGCTTTAACAGTCACCACAACTTTTCAGTCTGGGCTCAACGAACCTCGCATTCCGGATATTGCTCTGCAGCGTCAATGGCCCACGAGGCAGAGCCAGAACCACAGTCTAGGATCCTCCGGGGTCGTGGGATAGGTGGGAAGATCAGTCTGTTCTCAAACATCAAGTTGAACAGCCCATGGGTATACTGAAAGTACTCGATTTCGTCCTGAGCCAGTCATGGTTAGGTTGAAGCAATGGCAGGCGGGTGGACAACTCTCACATCGTCAACAGGGGAGAAATACACGCCATGTTCCACGGCATATCGTTGATATTCCCTGTTGTGGTGCAATATGACATCGCGGTATGTCTCGTCGACAGGAACTGTCTGGAAGTCACTATGTCTCGGTCAGTGACTGTAAGTGGGCTCTCGGTTGGGGAGAGGAGAGGTACCCTTCATCCATTGGGCAACGATTGGAGAAAAAGACGAATATGGTGAAAAATCACGGGGTGGAGGGAATCGGGCAGAAGGGAAGAAAGAGCAAAGAGAGAGGGAGAAGGAAGAAGGAAGATGCGAAACACACGGCCAAGCTAATGCAGAGACGGTGTCGGATGAGACGGTCGCTAGCGAAATGGATTCGAAACTTTAGGGCTCACCAAGATCGCTGCCTCTATCGCGCYTTGGTGGGCTCCCCAAGGTGGACAAATTCCTCTTCCTGGCCCTCACCTTAAAGCCTTGCTCCGCGAACCGGCACCTGGAAAGCGCCTGTACAACCACTTCTTTGCGTGCGGCAAACATACGGCACACTTTAAATTGGGCGAAGTTTGCTTTGTGGATCCTGACTCGGGCCAGATCGCTCACATTGGCCGACCCGAGGCTTTTGCACCCCACGATGTTGCTGTCGATCGTGTACGTTTGCTGGCACATCGTTTCCATGGGTTGTGGGAGAACAGATCCTCTACGGGCCCGGCCGCTCGCTCACTTGGCAAAATACCAGGGAAGCGGGTGGGAGGTCCGTCTACACATCCTGGTAGCAGTTACAAAGTGCTTCGAGCAATGTCAAGCATAAGACCAGGCCTATCTCGGTCCCGAATGCCATGTCTCATGACGGGCAGACAGGCTGCCGCAATCTATCGAGGCTCGGACCCAAATTTGACGACCACCATCATGATTCCATGGGGTTGGAGCCACCGTCCCCTTCTACATACCCGAGTCCTTCATATGAAAAGCCCTCGGCCGGCCGTGAACCATCCCTGGTACATGATACGTACGTACAGGCCACCGCTAGCTTCGGCTGAAGGATAATTGTTGTCGCCCTGATTGGAGAGAACACGCCCAGGTCGACGTGTTCTTGGTTAACCATGCACCTCGGAGACCAGGATGTCCTGATTCCAAAAGTCGCAGGTGTACTTTGTACAGCTCCTACAAGGGATGCAATGTGTTTCGTACCCTGGTCCAATGTACCGGCTCCTCATTGCGGATATTGCAAGTTGGCGAGAGTCTACCTGACCTGGACGCTGGCAAGCTGGATCGGGCATCTCCCAGGAAGCACGGGAAAGCGATGGGGCTTCTGAAATATGGCGTTTGCAAGGCCCACGATACTGCTCTGCCATATTTGATAAGCTCGTTCGCTTGCTGACCTGTCAGACCAGGCCTTGACAATCGGATACCCCTTCGACTTTTCTGTCCATGAACGGGTCCCCCTCATGGTGTACAGACAGCGGTCAAGTCGTTTCTGTCTCAGATGTGGCGCCTTGCTCTTCGCATGAGAGCAAAAGGATGATACGTGAACCAATCCCAAGGACACGGATTTGGGATTCCTACAACGTAGGAACCCGCCGCCCCGCCGGAAAAGTTCCGCTCACTGTCACCTTTGTCACAAGACATTTTAGTGCTCCAAGAACGTGTCAGATTTCTTTAGACTTTCAAAGCGATAAAACGAAAGAAGCTTCATCCAAGATTGCCCAAGTCACTGCTAGACCCCACTTCAAACATCAGCAATTCTTACTGTATGGTACAAGCCTCAGCATCCACCGAGGTTCTTAGCTGTCTCTCCACCGATGTTGAAAGACCAGGATCCTAGACGGTGACGGTATCCGGCAGGCAGGCCCATCAAGTCGAACAAGAAAGTTTTGAGCAAGCCAACATGATCCAGGCGCCAGTCATCGACTTACTTGGCGGGCTGTTCCAGGCGAGGGACTCGCTCGTATACAGGCCGGAGAGCCTGTCATTGGGGGTTAGGACGGGGCAAATGCGCGTCTAGAAGACTCGCCACTTTGTGGAGGAGTTTATCCCTATGCTTGCTGTTTTCGTTGGGCGGAAAATCTGTAATGGGTTCAAAAGGTGGGCGAATTAACTCGTACCTTCTGGGACAAAATCACCACCATGGTGACCACCGAGCCACGCAAGTGGATCGTTAACGACAAGCTGACTTGGCTGACCGGCCTGATTAGCCCATGGAAATACAGCTCATGGTGCGATGAGCTATACGGGGTTAGCCTTTTGGCCACAAATCGAGCTTCATCTCCCGTGGTAGGAGCAATCAAACCCGCCTGCCCATGAAGCAAGGAGGTCGAGCCACGACATTCTTCACAGGCAACTTTCTGCTGACCATCATCACATCTCTGTACGGCTCTGTTGAGCAGTCAAGCTCGATGCTCGATCGAGGCGCAATGTGACTCTGAGGATCAAGAAGATACGCCCTATCGGAAGCCACACATGAGAAGATGCTGGGTTCGTCACCAGCAATCCATACTCCGGTGCTGCTGTCTTCATCCTAATTCGCAGAGGCAGGCCCTATCCAGTTTTCCTGCTTACGTTGCACAGCCCGAGAAAAAACCGATGATGGCCCCATGAGTCTGGGTGCAGAAGCCACATTCTCCATGCTTGGGATGTTGGGATGCCCTTCTGGGATGACAGAACCCAGAGATGCGGCTCATGACCCAGGGCTTTGGCATTTCATTCCGCCGTTCCACAGTACCCGAGACACGGACCGGGATGTTTCATGAGATTAACATAGGGGCGGGACCCAAGCGGACACCGCTTGACAGGACCCCACAGCAAAGGAGAACTCTGGTTGTCGCAGAAAGGGAACTGGACGAACATGGAAGAGTCGATGGAACCGCAGTTCTGTAAAGGATTTGGGACTTTTACAGAACTATATCAGATTTACTTGGTGGTCAACTTCTATCCACTAAAAATCCTGCGAAAAAAGAATCGATCATCTGGGCAGTGCTTGGGGTTGTCCGCGCAGACGGCCCTGCACGTCAAGCACCGGCATTGGTCCCACAAATTACCAGCAGACAGGAAAGACCCCAAAGTAAACAAGCCCCTTGTCCCGAGCTGACGACCGATTGCCAGATCTGAGTGGCTAACGAGGCGGAGGGGGCGGGGGAGGTCCCCAGCAGGGTTCCAGTTTACGTGCTCAACGGGATTGTCGTGATTGACCGGGGCTCCATGGTTCAACCACTTCCTCGGGACAGCAGCACACACACCATCGCGATGTCGGTGTCCATCACTACCCTCACAGAACCACAGACTTCTCGCAGACCACTCTTCCTCCACTCTTCTGACATCCCACACGCATTTCCGGTCATTTGCCAACCATTTTGCGCATCCTCCCGGGCCATGGATATCATCACCACCAAGTTACATCCGAGACTTCACTTCCGGCTTTAACCTGCATCATTTCATTTAGCGGTCAATTATCAACCGGCGGAGAGTCGGCTGAAGCTACCCTATCGCCTCTCCGAAATTGAGTTAAAACCACCCAATCACGGGGCTGGGGTGAGCTGGTTTAGAGCCAGTATCTTTACGTATCGCGTTCCTCTGCCTGGGCTAGCATTGATAGAAGTCCTGTGTAGTGGGACTGCTGAAGTGGTGCTATGGACTTGAGCGACTCGCCGGACTGAACACGGTGACTGCCGAATATCCCTCGATGTCTCGATAACGGAGAGAGCTCCGACCCTCAACTCGTCCATACCCTGTCCCTGATGTCTGAGAATTTAGATGGAGAACGCTTCAAGAAACGCTGCGAGCGCCAATCGCCCTCCAAAATTCTCTCTCTAAAAGGCCAGATCATCCTGTGCGATCTGCCAACTCATCAACCGGCGCCTCTCCTCCCTTGCTGTCCGGTTTTGAGAAGTCTGCTATCGACACCAATTGCTCTGGTACGACTAATCATAGCATGGGAGCCATGTCTACGATATCGGTGAATCTTTTTGGTTCGGCTCGGTATCGTCGGGTCGTGTGCCAGGTCTGGGATCATAACTCTTCGGAGAAGGGAAAATGCCATGGATGACTCAACAGATTCGTCGTCTTTTACCGAGGGGTTGGTAGCGATTCCCGCTGAAAGCAGCCACAACCTTGCGAGACGAAAAGATGGAGGACAGGTCATAAAGTACACAGAGTGTACTTAGCTGCGAAGCAGGTACTTCAGTGTGCAACTCGAATACCTTCTGAGCGATGCTCTGGGTTGGACCCAGCATAGTACAGCCTGCGACCATATCTTTGTGTGGATTTATTATGAGGACGGTCATTAAGACGTGCAGCTTGGTAACCGAGTTTTGGACAAGCAGTCGAGATAATCAGCCACCACTTGCATCACCTAAAGTACCTGCCCTTTTTGGTATATAAATCGTTGTCTGGTTCGCTGGGTTGTCGGTTTTTTCCGGCGCACCAAGTTCAGCAAACACACAGTTACGCTTTGATACATCACCCATGGGAACGGGGCATTTACCTGAATCGTCTTGGGATTATTTTCTTCTGGTAATCCGGCCACTCGTGGCCTAGGACCATTTGCTTCTTCTCGTTCATTGCTTTGTTCTCGTCGTCTTTTGGAAACATGCATGGAGTGTTGCGTGGACCCGCGCCAAAAACTCTTCTCATCATGCTGCCGCGCGATCTGCCAGCTCATCCCAAGATCGTGATCCTGCTGTTTGCCTGTTGATGTACAAATGTGCTTCGCTCTCTACAGGCTGGTGAGGGTGAGATATCGGTTGACCCACCCCTTCATGATCACATGGCAACCCCTACACCACTAGCCTCGCCAGAGCTTAAAAGCCAAGAATCGCGGCTCCTCAGTCCCATGGCTTCTTGAATACTTGGTACGTTTCTCGTTACCATCGATATGTCGACACAGTCCTTATATAAAAAGCGTGTATCAAGGCTCTGTTACCATCAAAGTGAAGCAAAGATGCGGCATTGAGTGGTTCCGCACCCCGTATAGATTTGCTTTAGTACGAGTACCTTTTGTTCTTACCTGTCTTTACACCCGCCCACTTCATGTTTCTCATCCCACTTCCCCTTTACTCACTGTCTGTGCGAGCATTGGGATGACCACATCAGAAACATCGACTGGACTAGTTCGAAGTTGCTTCCGAAATGGCACTCAGCTACCCCTTGGCGATCTTTACCCCCACTGGCAGTAGGCCATGTTATGCGTTGTGTACGCGATGATGCAGCGAGGTGGATTCTTCGAAGAAAACGGAGAGACAGCACTGTTCAGAGCACGAGGATAAAGCCAACGACGATCTCCACAGGATTTGCTGACCTTGGTTTGAAACCGAACGTTTCGTGTTTCGACTTCAATCATGCTGCATGCTGTCTTACAGCGGTCTCCGTCTCTAGTGTTCTTCCACAGCTACCTTACCTTTCACATTCGGTAACCCCAATGCTACGCCATACACGTCTGTAAAGATGGCACTAAACTGCAACTGCACTAGCAACCAACTTGGACGAGTCTAGGGGAATTTTCAGTGCCAACGCGGTAAAGGTCCCCTGCTGGCCCCACGGATATTAGCCTGGGACGATCTGCCGGAGATGAAACCAAATGAAACATGGAGCTCACCTTGACCACCACGACTGCCGTTCGATAGCCCACAAATACCGAGGCTTTGGATAACCGACGAGGGTTTCGTGGGGATTCTCCATATCTTGCGGAATTGTATCCGCGCCCAAGTGATGCACTTTGTGTAGACGGTAAAGACTGCAGTGACTATCAATCCTCTGATGTCCGCTCCTCTAATTCATCTAAAAGAGGACTACAGCGACTTGAAAAGTGGAGGGACACAAGACCACAAGAAAGGAGGTACATAGGAGTGTGATGGCAGATGGGCTTCCTAAAAGAGGAAAACCAAATGTAGGTGACAATGGGCAGGGTACCCGGTCCCCTTGAGATGTACTCTTCAAGTGCCCATTGCTTCTTTTCTGCTGACTATGAATAAACGACTGTTCAGTTGGTTCCAGATCACAATCCGAAAAGAGGAAGTAATCTTTATATGGACCCAAGGAACAGGATCCTGACACGCTAACGAGGCGTCGCAAGAATGCATCACAGTCCGACAGCGGGTGTGATAGCCTGGCAGCGGGACGCTTGGCCTCATAGCCTTCCTTCCTCAATATGTAGGTGATTCTTGATGCGGCATGTACAATCCAGACCTGGTTTGTTTGTTAGTCTGGTACAAAAAAGCCAAAGCTTTACTAGATATAAGAAAGCGTTCAGCTTTCTATCGGGTGAACGCTGTGAAACTAATATCTTCCAATCTTAAAAGCCTTGAGGGAGACGGAGAAAGGCATAATAGGACACCCATAAGAGGCTTCTATGGCGTCCTAAGCCCTTGCCATTATCCCATATCGCTTCAAACGGATGACAGTTCCTCTCTTCAAAGGCCAATGAGAGCTCCAAAACTCCCCTGTTCAACCCATGATCGAAGAACCAAACTAACAAACAAACCAGTATTGAATTGTAGGGTATGTACTAAGACCAGAGCCGCCGGACTAGCTGTGATGTTGCTTTTGCTATATAACCACCCATACGTGTGGAGATGAATGGTTTGCACCGACCGGTGAGCACAAGAGGAAGCTTCGAAGCGCATAAAGAAAGAAGGGAGAGAACAAAAAGAAAGTACAGTGGAGAATATCACCTCCAGGCAGAGAAAAGGAGGGACGTGATGGTGGAAGAAAAGGAAAGTTCCAATCACCAAGACGAAACTAGGAAGAAACGAGAAGGTTTGACAGGTCTCACTAAGTAAGCGAGCTTACATAGTACGCCTGCCTCGCCTGCTTAGCAGATCATGATCCTCAAGGATTTTGGGGACGTCTTTACAAGAAGAAACGAGCAAGAGGCCACGCAAAATGGCGAGTGGAAGCAACTTGGAGGTTCATCAGCACAGTCACGACAGGCAGGTAAGTGCAACTAACAACTACCAACACTGCGCGGAATGTCAGTACTATGGTGAGATGGGTAAGTTAAACCGGTGGAGCCCGTACCGACGGGGGGGTGACAAGGGATGCCCAGAACCTCTTAGCATACTACAGTACGTTTTTGATGGCGGTACCGACAGGGGGGCGGCATTCCTTGTCGGTACCCGACATGGAAAAGTAACGTTCGTCACTAACAGGAGGTAAGCGCCTGCCGTTCAGTTCATTCCAATTTTCTTCATGCACAGGCAAGTCGAATTCGAAGTCCTCACTCGGAAGCAGCACTTATTTGGGCAGTCACGACCACACAGGCATCGATGGTTGCACCTGAAGGCCAAGTTCTCTCTGGGCGGCTCTTGCCCTTCAAACTGAAAGACTCGGGCTTAGTCCAAAGCATGATGTACCTCTGCCGAGCTCTGTTAGTGAGTGCTGAGCTTAGCTAAGTATGGCAATTTTGATCGCTCTACTAGCGTCTCTAACAGGCGTTGGGAGGAGGTACTTCGTCACTCCAGCATCGGCGGATGAATTTTTAGAGTGACTGGACCTACCAGCTTTAGAGGCCAAGTCTGCTATAACGTGAGTGACAACCTTGAACCGTAACTGGGCTATACTTATCCTCATTGTGCCATCCGCTGGCATTCCAGACGGTGGTTACCTCTTTCTCAAGCAACTGCACGGTAGTTCCTCTTCCGTCTATTGTACTACACACGACTAAAAAGAAGTGCCCTTTGAGACACTGCCGTACCTACCTTAATCATCCGCCTATGATATTTTTCTTGCCTGCTTCCCTAGACTGAAGCCAAAGTTTCCTTCCCGGCCGTCTACTGTACTTATCGCTCTTGATTTCAAACCCAAGCCCGCGGTACTATCATAACCGGGAAAATGTAACGAGCTCTTAGTTCGGAGAGTCAAGCAGGCCGCACTACCTAGCCAACACATGCCAGCATAGGAACAGAGAAGACATGTATACGCTACAGTATGAGCAATCCTGGCAACTCACTCCGAGTCGAACAGAAGAAACCGGTATTGACTTAAATTCGTCCAGAACGAACTGCGTATTATCAAATCATTACCATAGGTTGTCTTGCTCGGATCGTGCATGAAGAACTTGAAGCTAGAGTACCACGTTTAAAAATGAGTTCCTACCTAGTTTCTGGCAGACATGGATTGCAAAGGACTGGCTTTACTTCACTCAGCGTAAGCAGTCAGGCCCAAAGAAAAAGATGGAAACCCCACCTATTCGAGCGGCTTTGTGTGATTGGATTGTGGTCAACCGGCAAAGGTCAACAACTAGTTGAAAATGCCTGAAAGTAATCAAGGAGGGGATAGTAAGTGCAGTGAGAGTTTCGAAGGAGTGAAGATGGTTAGACGACCATATCTGCTTCAAGAGATTCAGTTACGTTGGACACTTTGCTTTACTGCACTTTCAAATTCTTCCGAAGGCATATCTAGCGAGATTTCACGCATAGCTGGGAAGTTCAGATTCTCTCGGTTGATCGTCCTATCTCAGTCCTCGAGTGAACACCATGAACGCATAATCTCGACCCATTCTCAATACCAAGAAAGCATACATAGAAAGAGCTATGTGAATGATATGCTGCAATTAGTTTCATTTATCCCACTAATGCCTGCTCTGGTGCCAGGTCATTCACCTTTCCCGTTACGCCGTTTATCGCCTTCCTTGCCTGTCCATTTTACTAACCTCCGATGACCGAGATAACCACCTAACATTTTATCTCTAAAAGCAAATCACGGCAAGCACCAGTAACATCTCTCCAGTTTATGAGGGATTCGCGAACCAGATATCTATGTTAACGACGCAATGCATCCCTCCATCCATGTCATGGAACACCCACCCCACAAAACAATGTAGATCATAAGAATGAAACAAGACCACGGATATCAAAGCCAGTCGGCCTCCATATCGTCGTCCCGGTGCTGTTGGCTCGCCTCGGGCAACGGATTCTTTCTAGGTCTGCCGCGCTTCTTCGGCGGCCCCTGCGGCCCGTTGGAATTGCTTCTTGGTGGCCTTCCTCTCCTCTTCAAGGCGGGTGATCCGTTGGGACCTGTGGCGCTTGCTTTCCTCTTTCTGCCCCTCCCGGGACCAGCGGCTGGGCCTTGCTCGTCATAGTTATCTTCTTCACCCCCGCTCGGCGGCGTTGAGGGATCCATCATGTCCTCGTCCTCATCGTCATCCTGAACGAGGAACTCCTTATCAACATTCATGAGCTCCACGAACGCCTTGCAAGTCTGCATCATGCGCTCGCGGGACATGAGACCCGTCATAATAGCCCCAATCTCCTCCCAAACCTTGTCACCGGTGACGCCCTGGACTTTGACCGGTGGACGAGAGAGGTCTTTGCCCTGGATCTTGACCTTCTGCTCACGGCGGTTGGTGCCCATGTTGTAAAGACGGCGGAGGTAAGTGCGGATTTCCCAAAGGCCGAGAAGGATCATGGACCCTGCTGTCAACTGGCGAAGGCGCTGAATGTCGATATCGGGCAGTGCTGGTTGGACAGGTTGAACAGGTGCTGCTGGTTGTTCCTGGGGCTGCTCTCCAGGTGTGGGTGCAGGTGCTGGTGTTGGCTCAGGCTCAGGCGCGGGACCGTCAATAGCGTCCATTCGCACTTGAAAAACCTCCGACTCGATAATTTGAGCAATAGTTGACCCGGTTGATGTAACTAGCTTCTCCATCGAGTAAACGGTTGATTGGAGCTCGCCCACCGTCATGTACTCGAAGAAGGCCATGTTCTCGATGATAAAACGGGCATACTGGACATGCGGAGGGATCTCCTCGCCTGTTAGTTCGAGCTTCGACACATCAAAGTCCACTTGAGTGCAAATTTTTTCCAGGAACTTTTGGCGATTCTTTGACTTGCTGATCTTGAGCACCTCCATCATGAGATGAAGCTTGGGGGTGAACGGATTGACTGTCGCGCCACGCGGATCTTTGACAATATCGCGCTGATACGCAAAAGCCGACTGTATCGCCTTGACGTATTCGCGTTCAACAACGGTTTCATGCTTTCCATGGAGCGACTTGTGCTCCAGAAAGGCGAGCTCAGAGATACGGGGATTAGACGAAGTCTCTAGAGTGATGAACGTCACGCCTGTTTCCTTGGGATGGACCAGACCTTGACGGTTAATGCTGGCAAGGACCTCAACTGCCAAGAAAGCATGCTCGTCTTGAGTCGCGGTGGCAATACGGATGATCTCCTTGAGGAACCGGTGAGTCGTCGCACTGGCCACATCATCGTAGTTTGTGCCTCCGATCACGGTCAGCTCGCGTTTCTTCTTCCCTTTGCCATCGCCAGCCGCAGTTTCCGGGGCCTGTTCGGATCTCTTCTCCTCCGCAAAGAGGAACTCCTTGAAAGAACGCAAGACCATCGATTCCAGCACCGGATTCTGTTCGTCAAAGACTTGCTGGAATGTTGTGTAGACGTTGGCGGCCACGTAATTCCTTGGGGAGGACTGGCACACCAGGCCAACCGAGTCGAGTGCCGCTTTCCTCACATCCAAAGGTTGGATAGGGGACGCAAATGGTACCACGATATCAACCATAAGCTTTGATATCGAAGAACCTGTCATCTTAGGACCGAGCTTCTGCTTGAAAAGCTCGAAGTGGCTATCAAGATTGCAATGCTTGCCGATCATACCCACGATCAGCGAGTAGCGTTCAAACTGCTTTCTCGGCATCCCCTCCAGGGGCTTGTTCGGATTACTGACGCGCATATGGTTCATGGCCACCAAACTGGAGCACACGAGTCTCGCGAGATTGTCCGAGTTGTCTAAACGTTCGCTAATGATCCAGAGGCATGCCACGATATCATCAAGCAAGACTCTCGTGACCTTCGGAACAGCAGGCAAGAGTTTGTTACGAACATCCGTAAGGAATTCGTTATGCACGCTTGAGACCTGTGGGAGAACTAGTTTGTAGATGACAACGACTGCCCTCGACACAACTAGGTCTTCGCTGCTGTTCATGCTGTCGATATGAGGCTTGAGAAGTCGAAGCTGCTCAAACGTGAAAAGGCTAGGATCAGCTTTCGCAAAGATCTGAAGGACTGTCAGAGCATCGCGACCCGAAGGAACAGACGAATCTCCCGACTCAGGGTTGTCCACCAGTTCGAACATGCTTGCAACCAGCTTTCTGCAGACTTCCAACGACGCTGCCGCAGATTTTGAATCCGGTGCCAAGAGAGTCTGCAAGACTTTGTCCAAGACGTTGGTCACGTTTCCTTGCTTTACGGTCTGAACCATCAAAGCAACATGGTCCGAGAGGGAGATCTGAGATAATGCAGAGTTCTCGCCCTCCTGGAAGGGGATAAACCATATCTCTTCGATAACCTGGCGAGCCAGGTCCCTTACGCTCTCTTCCGGGTCCTGGACACGGTGAAGCAGACCGTTTGCAATGGCGCTGCGGATCGCCTTGCTCTTGTTTCGGAGATAGATATCCTTAGCGAGTTTCATAGCCCGCTTCCTGACTCCTGGTCCGGCATCAATGAACCTGTCAACCACAGTTCCGATCATCTTAGTCTCCAACTCTGGTCTCATGCTGATACACTTGCCGATAAGGCCAAGTGCCGAGTCTCGAACTTGGGTTGACGAATCGTTTGAGCATCGCAGAATAAGCTGGACCACCACAGAATCGCCATCAAGGATAGAAGGGTCCGTCTCCAGTACCTGATTGATACTCTTCAAACTCTTGCTCCTGACTGTCGGCTGGTCGCTAGCCATCGAACCGAGCAAGATGTTGAGAATTGCGCTGAAGGATTCGCATAACTGCGACCGCAACAGTGTGATGGAATATGAGAGTTTGGCCTGGTTAGGTGACACTTTCTTAAAAGAGTACTCGTTGGAGAGCCATCGGCGGTCTTGGATCATCTGCCGTAGCCTGTAGGCCAGTCTCCCAAACTCCTGATCGCGCTTGCGGTCATCATCTTCGCAAGAATCATAGCCAACACAAACCTTTGTGCCCCAGTCTGAGATTATGAAGCGGATGGCGCTTGCGAGATGCGGGTCCTCAGTGAAGCGGCTCTCGAGCCATTCCAAGGTCGCCCGGTATGGACCAACCCAAGCAATCATCGTTTCCGGGCGTGAGCGCAGTTCCAGTGCTGAGGCAGCAAGATCCGACAGGAAAAGTCCCAGTTCATCCGCATCCCTAGCGTCCAGAGCGTTCGCCGTCTTCCGGACATGACTGCGAAGCTTGGAGATCGCAGCGCCCATGGTGCCCATTAGTTCAAGGGCCATATTCTTGGCGGTGACGCTTGTCTTATCACCCTCCACCAGCTTAACCATCATGAAGTTCAGCAGACGAAGCAGAAGTTCTGCTGCCGGCCAATCTGGGTTGTCCATGCAGGTTGTGAAGTCCTCCACGAAAAGATCGAGAAGATTACGGTACGGAGTATCGCCGGATTTTGTGGACGTCAGCGCACGGTTCACGATGAAGTTGACGACATAAGAAGCATTTCGCTTAGCCGTGTCCATCAAAGGCGTTGCAAGAGCGGTAAGCTCCTGGATTGCAGTTGAATGCTGGATTGCGCCGTGGTCCTCATCACGAATGACAAACGACAGCTGCTTCCCACCGGTAACCGCGCCTGCCAGTTCATCCTCTTCCTCGTCACCATCTGAGCGAAGAGCTTTGCCTCCGTGTGTCTTTGTCTCATCAACCTGTCCTGCGCTGGTTTGGACCAATCGCATGATCAGTGCAGAAACTGGCTGTATGCTGTTTCCATCAACCAGCTTAAACGTCCTGGCACGCTTTCCCAGTGGCAGTTTTTCTAGTGATGTCAGAATCTCGTCAAAGATGCCTTGCCGTTGGGCAGGATTCAAATGGAAGATCTGCGATAGCATATCCATAGCCACCAGACGGAAGCCATCGAACTTCTGAGTATCGAGAACCGACTCCCTTTCCGCATGAGCGGTTTCGAGGAAAATCAGTTGTGAAGCCGTGAACTCCAGGGTGTTGGTGACCGTATCCGACGTGTCAATCTTGGCCAAAAGTACTGACATCTGGGAGAACAGCTTTTGGCTATCGTTGAAGAGTGATGCGATCCTCTTCTTGTGGGAAGATAGTAACTTGAAGAGCTCTGCGGTGTTATCGGAACTCCTCAACTCGGCGACCGGAATCACGATACCGTCCATTACCCTTTTGAACAAATTAAGTGACTGGTCGATTGTATCCTCCGAGTATAGCTGCTTATCCTCACGCCCTCCGCACATCATACGTAACGCTGTCCTGGCAGCTTTGAGAGCTGTTTCCAACGCAGGAAGCTGCTGGATCCACGAATCAACATCTGCGGGGACCCATGACTCCTCAACCTTGATCTCCAAAGAGTCGGCTTGCTTCAAGGCATTTTCGCAGAAACGGAGTAAGCGAAGAAGATCTTGGAGTGGAACTTTGTGAAAACAGTTCAGTTGAATGACCTTTGCCAGCAGCGTTTGGGCCTTGGTCTGGCACACTGGAGATAGCGTGCTTTCTCCGTCAACGGTTAGCAGCACCCATTCGTTCGATGTACGATTATGAACAGCGTAATTCTCCGCCTCGAAAACTTGTTGTAGGAAAACTTTCAGCTCATGAAGGGCAGCGTTGCTTCGCTGCTGGAAACCCAGGCTCTCCCCATATAGCTCCTCGTCTAGGTCTTCTCGTTTCCGTTTCCGCTCCGAAAGGTTGACCGGCTCATCAGGCTCATCGGGAATAGCCATATACTCACTCTTGTTAAAAATAGGCGCATGAGGTAACTCGATAGCAATAGCGACAGCTGGTCTCTGGGAGTTGGAGGGGGCCTGAGAGGTCGACTTTGTCGGACTAACAATAGCAGCCGGCACAGGAGGAGCAGCTATCTCTTCACTAGGCCGTTTCGGAGGCACGGGTGGAGCTAACTCAGGAGGTGCCGAGAGTGTAGGCTGCTGTGGTGCTGGTTGAGGGGGTGCCGGCTGTATGGGTGCAAACTGAGGTGGAGGCTGAGAAGCAGGTGGCCGGTTGGAGACTGGTGGCTCACTTGACGCGATGCCTTGATTCGAACTGGCTTGAAGAGCCGCCTGGGCCCTTTCAAGTTCGGCCCTGGTTGGTAACACTATTTCAAACCGGGCTCGGTTCTGCGAATGCGCTTGGCGGTTCTTCGGGGCGTTCGTAGGAGTCTGTCTTTCAGCTCTATGTTCGACTTTCGGTGGGGGAACCGGTGACTCTTGTTTGATAGGGACGGGCGTAGTCCGCTCGACTTTCGGTTGCTGGCCGTTTGCGGAGGTCATGCCGGGAGTATCTGGCGTTGGGTACCTGAACGGTATTGACGTTTGTTCGTAAACCATCTTTGAGAATGGAGAGAGTGTTGAAGCCAACGAGGCTATTGGGGCAACAGCAGAAGAACTACCGCTGGTTGGTGCTTTCGGACCAGTCTTGAACTTGCTGTGTAGGTAGTCAGTCCCGACTCTTCCTCACTTCCTCGTCAAAACGTACAACTCTGTGATATTCGCCCTCTCTATCAAGTGTTGGACCTGACTGAGAGTTTGCTGAACGCGTTTGCTCGAACCTGTGTTGTGAAGTTCTTGATTGAGGCCATCAAAGTCCTGAGTGTTGAGGAGGTCGATTACGCTGGGGGCGGGCGACGCAGCTCCGATCGAAGGTGTAGGCAAGATACCTAGGGTTGAAGACATGTATGGTTAGAACTAGAGTATACCTTCACTTTCGGTTTAAGATATTGGAACGAAGAGGAAGGGGGGTATGTATGACGACATGGGGGAATAGGAGCAAACATGGAGTGTCGCAGAGTTGGGATGGTTTGATCTTACTTGGGTCAAAAGGTACGATCGAGGTGAAAGGCGTATATGGCAGAGCTTCGTAGAGTGCGAAAGGTCTCGTGAATCCACCAGCTTGTTGCGTCGACGAGGACGCGGGCGCGCCTTGTGAGCCATGGTAGTCTTGGGCGTTGGGATCCATCCTGTGGTGGTGTGGTTGCTGGTATGCCATTGTTGCTTTTGCTGCTTGATCACTTTGACAGCAGCATTAGCGCATGGTGATTTTGATGGTGTATCCGGCGCAAGTGTCGTCCCAGCCGGAGGGCATCGGCGGTAGAAGCAGCAGCGGCAGCAGAAGCACGTCAGGACTCGGAGCCCAAAGTTCAGACGAGAGCGGAAGTTGTTGCCATGCGAACCGACGCTTTCGGCGGAATCGTGTTGTCGCGGAGGGCCTTTGTCTCGCGGATTGGTCTGGGCGCGTCGGACTTGGGAGACGAGATGGATGGTCAAGGAAAAGAAATCAAACTGCAGGCACACGTATGTCCATGTCGCATCGATGTGTTGGGACCACGACCTAAGAGACTGCCGAATGAAGATAGAAATAGGGTCGGGCACGATAAAGATACGTGTGATCGATGTTGAAGTTCAAGGAAGGTGAAGTTCAGGTACCCAAACTCAAGGAAAGTCCAATGGACCCAAATGTTTCCCCAGATCCGCAAAGTAGGGCAGGCGCAATCCAATGGAACCAACTAACAACGCCAATACGGGAAACAGCCCTGTGAGCTTGGTAGGTACGGCGCGCGGTAACGCTAATTCGAGTCCCCGAACCCCGGTCGGTAGCACCTGCCATGCCGTGCCGTGGCCGCCCCGTGCTTGCCCAGCTTGCCCTGGATTTGCGTGTTGGCGCGCTCGTGCTTGCCGCGTCCGGCTTGCAATTCAGCGCCCAGAAACACGGCCTGTGCTGGAGCCTGGCGGTTGGTCCCACCTGCCGTGTCAGCGTGCGCGATTGTGCGGTTGTGCTTTCCGTCGTCACTCGTCATCGCCCGTCGTGCTAGCCTGCCCCGGCTTTCATTGTCGCTGCCGTTTCCGCCGCCAAGCTTTGCCTGCCAGGAAGCAGACCAGGAGGGTCCCAAATTTTCCAGCGCCCAATCAATCGCCATCGTTTGCCGTCCCATCGATCGTCTGCAGGCCCGTTGTAAATCTTGCAAGTCCCCTTCCAGCGAATTGTTTACTGCGAAAACAACAGAAAACCGAACCGACGACATTGAATCAGACAACCACCATCCCCGCACAAACCACACCTGACAAAGAGCAACAATGGCTGCCATCGGATCCCTCATTTTCTGCACAGACTGCGGCAACCTTTTGCCCGTCTCCAAGGGCAGCGAGAAGAACATTCTTCAATGCGAGTGCTGCGGTGCGGAAAACAGAGGTGCGCATGCGACTTCCCCTCGTTCACCCGGTCGTTGTCGTTTGGAAGCGTTCAAGAAGCTTTCATTCAGAAAACAAGTTTGTAGATCAAGCAGCTGACCATTCGTCTTGTTTCAGATCGTCCCTCCAGAACCGTCGTGACCAAGTCAAAGCCGTCCGATTTCCCCTCGCTTTTGCGCCAGAAGCTTGATATCGTCCAGACCGTCGTAAGGCACGAGCTCAACACCGAGAGAATCGACTCCAACACGGAATGCCCCAAGTGCGGCAAGCGCGGTATCCGTTACTCTGAAGTCCAGCAGAGAAGTGCAGACGAAGGTTCAACAATTCTCTACAACTGCGACTGCGGTGAGAGGTATGCGACACCGGACGGCTACAGCTGTGGGTTGTTTTGTCCTTGTGCTAACTGGACGTACACAGATGGTCGGTCAACAACTGAGCGCAAAGATCGCACTGAATCACGAAATTGGGATGCTATTTGGGTCGCATCGTTTTGGATCAAACGATATTTGGGACAGCTAGCACCAGCAATGGCAAGCCGAGACTTAGTAATGATGGCTTTGCCTTGTTACAACATCAACAACGATACCCCTTCTTTTTGTCAGGACCGACAACCAGTCGCATTGGTATTATCCTGAGAGAGAGACACAGAAACTTTTTGAAATACCCATCCATCCATCCATGATTCGCCTCGAAAAGAAACAAGCAACCAACGAAACAACAAGAGAAATTCCATCTTTACGACGCCTTGCTAGCAACCTCGGGTATCAACGCGTACTCAGCCTGGCCGCTCTGCTCAAACTCGGCCATATCCAGCGCAACAATAACACTCTCGCGAACGACCTTCTCCTTGTCGTGGAGGAACTTCAGCAGCGTCTTTTCGACACCCTCTTCATCACCAAGACTGCCAAGAGCCTCGGCCGCCTCGTGGCGGACCATGCTGACCTCGTCGAGGTTGCTGAGGGCCTCGGTCAGGGCAGGGATGGAAGCGGGGTGCGAAAGCTGTCCGAACACAAAGGCGATCTCGTGGCGGAATAGGGCGGACTTGTCCTTGAGACCCTTGGCAAGGGCCAGGACGGCGGGAACGGCAGTGGGCAGGTCGGGAGGAGAAGCCAGGTCGCGGAGGGCGAACATGGCGCGGTATCTCTTGAAGAGGGGGAGCGATGTGTCTAGTAGTTTCTTCTCGAGCGTCTCGACCGTTTGCTTCTCGTCGTCTTCGGGCATGGGAGGGGCGGGATCAACGGAGGCAAAGTCACTAGAAAGGTAGTTTCTGCGGTTAGCATAGGCCGCGCGCAATGTTACGCCATTAAATGTGATGGGATAAAGTGTTGGTGTTGTTGTTGAAGGAGTGTGCATCGTGATCGCAAGTGTATGTACCTTTGGCGCAACTTCTCCTGCCTCCTCTGCTCCGAGTTCTCCCACACTATCCTGTCAATAGCGATCTCGCACGTCTCCTTGACGGAAACGTCCTCGCCCTCGCGGTTGAGGTACTTCTGGAGCACGCTCAAGCTCTCGGCGTTGCCTAGCGCGCCCAGCGCCTCGGCGGCCTCGTGTCTGCACATGGGGTCCTCCTGCAGGTCCTCGAGCACCTGCGTGAGGTGGGAGATGGCCGCATCGTTGCCAGTCTGTCCGAGGCAGTAGGCCAGCTCGTGCTTGAGGAGGGCCGAAGGGGAGCTGAAGGCGGCGGCGATGGCCTCGATGGCAGAAAGTGACTCGGCGGTGCCCTTGTTCTGGACGGCAAGGTGCTTGAGCGAGAAGAGGGCGCGGAACCGGATGGCCAGTGGGGTCGTCTCGGAGCAGAGGCTCTCGCGCAGGCTGGCGATGGTGGCAGACATTGTGGGTTGGTTGGTGGAATTTGTCAAACTTGCTCGGAATTGTAGAATGGGAGGGAATTTGCGATTTAAATCGCAACTTGAACCAAGAGAGAATAAGCAAGGGGCGTGGATCAAGAGGTGGAATGGATGGATTAGGAAACGGGACGGGAGCACTTTGGAGGAGGACGACGGCGATGGACTCGTTAAGATCTAAGAAAACAGCGATCTTTGAAATCACCTGCTGCGAGGGGCACCAAGCGCCTACGACGGGAATTGCCATGCCCCCAGGCACTTTGGCGGGGTGCTAAAATTTTTAGAGGGGCATTTGCTGGGCGCGATAACGATAAGAGCCTTTTTGGTGGACCCTCTTGGCCAGCAGGGTTCCATCGCAGCCAGGGGCACATGTTTGCTTGGCTCGACGGGCAAAGCTTCTGGAAGAGTACTCATGACGGCGGCAGCAACCTATACCGCTTTTTCTCCTTCAAATGGGATTTATCCCCCCTGTCCTGGCCAATTATGTGGTTTGCTGAGGTCTGCATGCCCCGTTGAGGCGTCGCCGTGAAAGTCTCTCCAAATGTAATTGGTTAGTATAGTGTGGGGGATAAATCCCATTTGAATGGAAAAAAGCGGTAGGATGGGTATAGCATATGCACATCTGAAATTGAGACATTAGGAGTGACTTTCAACCGGTACATGGCAAAGCTTGAAGCAGCGTCCAGCTTGCGCGGGAGATGGGTTCTGGCTGGCCTCGATCAAGATATTTTTTGCATGGGTATCGTCTGGCTATGTTGAAATGGTTCGGGTAATTCTCCCTTGACTGTCTAGCACTCTGCGTCCAAAAGCGCAAAGGGGTTGTTAGAGCGCGCCCTTGCCTCAGGTTCTTGCGAGTTCTTCCGCTTGTTCGACTTTTGTTGCTTCTTAGGTTGCATGATAGCCTCCAGCTGCGGCACCATATCGTCCTGATCGGCACATATCTTCGTCAAGCAGGACAGCCCCTTTTTGTCGATGATCAGTTGAAGCATCTCTGGGAAGTTGAAGATGGTTGGGAAATCCGGGAGAGAAGGAAGCTTGGTTAAACAATCCTGCAGATCCTTCAAGGCGGGCGATAGTCCCTTGCCCTGAGAAGCCGCGTACTGCATTATCTGTTGCAGCATTCTGAGCGAGTAGTAGGTCGCTTGACACTGCGCAAGGAAGTGTACAGACTCCCAAGACGTGGTGTCGAGCTTCTCGTCAACTGCTTGCTGGAGTACCTTTAAACTGAGTGGCTGGACCTTCCCTTGGCTAGTTGTCATGACAACGTCTTGGTAGACAGATAGTGTCATCCAAACTGCCTTTGAGTTTTTCACGGCTTTGATGATCGATGACAAGACATCCTCAAGCACAGCTGCGTCCATCTCAACCTCGGAGATAGGCGGTACCTTGATAGGTGTCCCAGCTGATGGCTGATCAAGCCTCCTGAACTCGGCAACCGTCGGTATTGGTGATCCAGTGACTGTCTGTAGGATAGCGTATGCCAGCTGCCTGATGTCTTTGCTTGATTCCCACGCACTAGTTCGAGTCGGAGAGTCCAAGAGGAAAGGGAGGTACATCGCCGGCTTCTTATCCCGACACCGAAGAACAATTTCTGATATCCGGGGGTCCAACACGACGGATCCTTCGACCGGGATCTGAGACCCCGTTTCGGGAGAGAGGTACTGCTCGGTAAACTCCTTGTGCGCGCCGGGATACGCCGCGACTGAGTACTTGCTCTTGGCTTTCGAGACTGCTTGCTCAAGAGTGATGTGTGGGTCCATCACGAGCTCGAATGCCAGACACGAAAGGCCATCCTCAGGCTGGAGTGAGAGACGCTCACAAATGTCGGCGCTTTTGAATTGCAAGCCCGTAAGCTCTGTGCCGGCCGGGTTGGATTCAATATCCGTGAAGAAGACAACGCTGCCGTTGGGTCCAAGGTTGTGTACGAGCAGGTCCGAATCAGACGTCAGAACTGTCCCACCATGTTCCCGGACATACTGGGCGCAGAACACGTCGGCCTCTCCGGGCACAACCTTCGTTTGCGAGGCGTAATGCTCGGACTGTCTCAGAGTGTCGACGATGGACGGAACAAAGAACGCTGGTGGCGGTGGGCTCACTCCGCTGTGACTTGGTTGCGCCTCGGGGAACAGGCCGACTTTCCTGTTGGAATTCCAGCCAGGACGGCCCTGCGTGAGTCCATTTACGTATTTTCTGTGAAACCCCTGCAAATCCTTGGAGGTTCTCATGAGCCTCTTCGTCCGCTCATCCGTCTTGGATGTGGGAAGGTAGCCATCGAAAAATATCCTCGAACTTGGGAAGCAATGCCGAACATTAGTATGCTGATGGGAGGGTTTGGACCAAGGAAGACAAATTACATGATGAGGCCGCACACTCTGATCCTGTCGAGCCATTCAAGGGTAGTCCGACTTAGCAGCTCATATGTTGGTTGCTCAAAGGGACTGTTCTTTATGGTTTTTATTCGGCAGAGATTCAAGATGTGATATGCAAGTGCAGGCCCGTCGATGACCAGATTGCTTGGCTGGATTGCGCCTCGCTGCGCATAAGGCTCCAGGTGTTTTCTGAGGTGTGGAATGCCCATATTCGTTTGACGATTTTGATATCCTCGTTTGCCGCTTGGTTTTTTGTGGGCGCGGTCCCCCGCGGTGTGATGAGTTCAGGTCCCTCTCGAACGGCCGTGAGTCTTCCGTAGGCGGTGATGCTGGGTGAGAATTTGTCCTGTGAACGGGATGGGGTATTTGAATGTCAAGGGTCTCTTGCCAAACAACTGTTTGAAGTGTAGTTGAAGCGTCCAAACATCAGAACCGCGACTGACTTCATTGAAGCGTTAGTGTCAGTTTTGACGTGAAGTTAAACAGTGCGAATTGGGATTTGATGTTCTCTTCGTTGAATCGTGGGATTCCATGGTGTTGGCATCCTTTCTCAACAACCTGGAACGTATTTTGAGTTTGTTGTTTTAAACCTGTAGCTCAGGATCAGTGGCTTCACGCTGTCATTCTCTACAATCTTTTGCTTGGATCTGCCGGAAGTACGATGGTAATGACGGCGCGCTCATGTACCTCGATGCCGCCTTCATGCTGGCCCGTTAACAATGGAAGGAGCAATGGAACGCGGTAAGCATCGTTGCCGCCTTGAGTCCACTGCCCTTTCACAGCCATTTTCCCAAGAGAATCCGCTTCAGGTAAGATCATACTAAAGTTTACTATGCTTTTACGAAGGGGAAATGCTATACTCTTCAAACGCTGTTGGTAGATGAAGATCTATAGCATCGCCTTTCCTGCACACTGTATGCTTATCTTATCAGGGCTGTCAGGGCAACACTGCAGCTGCGGCAACTGCACATAAAAATGGCAGGCCCCGAAACGACATCGGCTGGGAGATCCTTCCTTTCAACCATTCGACCCACTTTTACTTGAATCGCTGCGGGGCACGAGGAAAAGATTGAAAAAAAAAAACTAAATTTCCTCCCCTCAAATCCCGCTCGCGAACTTCTCTTCCCCGAACTCACCAACACTCTTTTTTTTTTTCACAATGCGCGGCACCCTCATCTTTTCGGGCAGCTCGTGCCCGGCCCTCACCGGCAAAGTATGCGAAAACCTGGGCATGATGCCAGCTGATGCTGAGCTCACCCAGTTCTCCAATGGAGAGACGAGCGTGCGGATCCTCACCAGCGTCCGCGAGAAGGATGTCTTCGTCGTCCAGTCCGGCAGCCCCAAGATCAACGACACCATCATGGAGCTGCTCATCATGATCTCTGCTTGCAAGGGAGGCTCTGCCAGCAAGATCACTGGTATGTCTGCCGCTCAACAGCAATCCATCCAGTGTGAAGGCTGACCAGGCCCTCTCTAGCCGTCCTGCCATACTTCCCCTACAGTCGCCAGTCCAAGAAGAAGTCGCACCGCGGTGCCATCACTGCGAGAATGCTTGCCAATCTTCTCGGCGTTGCTGGTGTTAAGCACATCATCACGGTCGATTTGCACGCTTCTCAGATGCAGGGCTTCTTCAAGTGCCCTGTCGACAACCTCCACGCCGAGCCTCTCATTGCCCGCTGGATCAGGCAGAACGTCCCCGACTGGAAAGAGGCCGTCGTCGTGTCCAAGAACGCCGGTGGTACCAAGCGCGTCACGTCGCTTGCCGACGCTCTCAAGTTGAACTTCGGCATGGTCACCACCGACAAGAAGAGAGGCCATGGCAACATGACTGGCAGCATGGTTCTCAACCCAATTGACGCTGTCTTGGACCCCATCGGCGAGCAGGTCATCGAGGCAGTTGTGCCTGAGGAGACCTCAGCCAGCAACATCACCCCGCCTGTCGCAGGTGCTGCAAGCCCCGCGCGCCGTCCCCATGGATCGTCTTTGCACAGCGCCAAGTCTCTGCCATCTCGCCTGCGTTCTTCGACCTCGGCTTTGGACGGTGTCGACGAGGAAGGCGAGGACGGCCTCGAGTACAATGACCAGCGTGCTCATGAGGTCACCCAGGCTCGTCTTGTCCAAGGCCACATCGTTCCTGATGACTTTGAGTCGCCAGCCGTCTCTGCAGCCACCAGTGTCGCTGGAGACGACCCGATGACCATGTCGCACGCTTCGTCGTTCTTCGCTCCTCAGCACCAAGCCGCCCTCGGTGGCTCGGGTGATGCAGCTGAAAGTTCGGATGAGGATGAGGAGATCCTCAAGGACCCCAAGGTGGAGCACATGGTCACCCTTGTCGGAGACGTCAAGAACCGCACCGTCTTCATTGTTGACGACATGATCGACAAGCCTGGTTCTTGGATCGCTGCTGCCGAGACGGTTGTCAAGCGCGGTTTGGCCAAGAAGGTCTATTGCATTGCCACCCATGCCGTCTTTGGCGCTGACTGCCTTGAGCAGTTGCAGGATTGCGACTGCATTGATCACATCCTCGTGACAAACAGCTACCCCATCCCAGAGGAGAAGGCTCGTAACGCCAGCAAGCTGCACGTGCTTGACTTGTCCTATCTCCTTGCGGAAGCAATTCGTCGGAACCACTATGGCGAGTCGATCTCGCCTTTGTTCCAGCACATAGTGGAGTAATATCGCATGGTTCTGGTTTTTGGTTTTTCATGACACATCACAGAGGCTTCATAGGGCATTTACTTGCACCTTCTTTACGAAAGCACATCATCATCAGGTATGTTGGGAGACTCGGATTACAAGCGTGGCGTTGGTGATTTCAGACATCGCAAGACATTTGTCGTCTTGACATTCGGAGCGGATAAAAGCGTCCTTAGACCTTTTGGAACGAGCAGTCAGATACCCAATTGACATCATATGCTCGGTTGTGTGGTTCGCCGCGCAGCTTGTTCTTTCCCTCTCTCCCTCTTTTCTTTTCGTTTGCTTATTCCACCACCTCGCCTTGCTTGACGTCAGTCAGCAAACGAGTCATTCCCTCCTTCCCTTGCCCTCGAAACAAAATCCAGCGATGCTTTCACTCGAGAAAGCCGGAGTCGATTTCCATCCCAGGAACGGTTCTGAACGGAGCGTTGGTAGATCGAATTTCCATTATAGAAGGCTCGTTGTCCCGACTCCTTTATGAGTTGACTTCCGCAAGGTTGGTGGGCAATGATGCAAGAGAACCCTTGGGAACATTTCATGTAAACGTACTTGCCTCAGCAAGTGTAGTAAGAGTGATGGTACTTCCCATCACGCTCAGTGGTCCGCGTAAAAGCTTCCGTGGGCGGTTATTTGACCACGAAGCCTGGCGGACTATGCTGATGTTTTACACATCATAGGGCATATATCGTCTGAAGACTCGGTATCGAGCTTTCAGTCTAGCAAAAAAAATACAATAACATATTTTCAACTCATCGTTCGTTCATCCAACCTTACGCAATTGACTTCTCGCATATGTCATTGCACGTTGGTAATGCGCCTCAAGACACGACTTGAAGGCCAGGCTTTGACCGTTTGTTTGTTCTCTTTACATCCTTAAACATTACCCTTCAACATTAACTTTTCCTTCCATCCATCCGATCAGTAATTTGTACACCATCTTTCCCAATCCCAAGCAAATCAGATCATCTCAAATCCACCCCTCCTTCCCACTAGTCCTCTGAAACAACCTCCTCAAACTCCCACTACTCCGACTCCGACTTCCATACCCATTATTCCCCTTCCGCGTCGGCATCGTCTTACTCGAATACTGCCCCACCACCGGCGGTGCCGCCGCCTGTGCCTCTGGCGTGTCCGCCGGCGTAGCACTAATCTTGATAGCGACCGGTGACGACGGCGCGGTGGGCACTTTTGTTGATTCACTTTGACCAAGCGGTGGCGGTGGTGTCAAAGGTCGTCCAGGCCGCTGTGCAGCTGATGCTGGCGGCGGCGGTGCCGGTCGGGGCGGGAGGGTTGAGACGGGTTCGTAGGAACCTTCAGGGTGGAGGGGGATGGGAGGGGAGGGGGAGGGGCGAGGCGGGGGGATTGCTTCGGTGGTGTTTTTGTCCCCCGAGCTGCTGGTTGAGTGGTGGCCGTGGACGAGGTTGAGGCAGGACCAGGAGGGGGTGCGCATTGTGAGGGAGCTCCTTTTGCTGGTGCTGTGTCTGGTAGTGGTGGTATTGGGATTTGGATTGGGAGCGGGAGCGGGAGCAGTGTTGCTGGGGCTGGTGTCGAGACTGAAACTGCTTGTAGCGGCCGCGGCGCTGCTTACGATTCCCATGCCACTCCCACCACTCCCACCGGTACTACTACTTTTCGTCTGGTATTCTCTCTGCTGTTGATGCTGCTGCTGCTGCTCAAACACTCGCTTCCCACTTGCAACAGTCCCAGCGGTCCCAGTAGGAAACGTCATCCTCGTAGGCGTAACCATAATAATCGGTATCTCAGGGCTCTTCGGCCCCTCTCTTAAGGCTGGATGGATTCCTCCCTCGCTTATCACCCGTCTTGCTGCACCTTCTTTTATGATCGCCTTTGTGTTCATGTTCCTCATAGCCGTTGGTGGTGGTCCGGTTGTTGTTGTAGTCCCTTTCGTGTTCGTTACCACCGTTGTTGGAGTTGGAGTTGCCGTTGTTGGAGTTGGCGTTGCTGAAGTTGCAGATGAAGAAGCCCGCAAGTCATTCCTCTCAAAGAGTTCCTGTTGGAGTGTATACTGCGCATGATGCTGACGTTGTTCTTTCGTCGGTTTTGGTCTGCGTCTTCTGTTTCCGTGTCTCTGTCTCTGCTGGCTGTGGTTACGGTGCCGGGTGCGAGTTCGAGAATGGCTCCGGCTTTGGCTTCGTGATTTTGATTGCCCGCCGCGAGATGAAGTCCTGGATCCAGATCCGGAGTGGGAGAGGAGAGATGGCCGGTCTTCCGTAAGTGGATGTGCAGCGAGGGAATGGGAATGGTTTGAGAGGAGTTCTGAGGCGCTCAAGTCTTCGACGGTGTCGTGGTGGTAGGAGGAGGTCCCGTAGTTACTCTCGGAAGAAAGTTGCTCGTCATCGTCCGAGGCGTCGTCCGAGGCGTCTTCGTCGTCGAAGTCATTGGAGTAGTTCCGCTCTTCATCCCCGTTGACGACCACGTACCACTTCATCTCCTCTCCACGCTGGAGTTCGTCACGGAGTTGCTCGATCCAGGTCTGTTCTTTCCCGGCCTCCTTCGCGTTTTCTTCAAGGTGCTCAAGAGCATCATGATACTCCTCATCCCCTCTACCAGTACCACCAGACCCGCCACTATCACGATTAGCCTTATTATCACGTCCCCCCTTCTTTTTGTCGTTTCTCTTCTCCGCCCCCTTCCGCGCCCCGCTTACCACCACCTCCCCCTCCTCCTCCCTCTTCTGCCTCTGCCTTTGCTGCATCCGCTCTTCATACTGCCTCACTTCCGCCAGGATATCCACCGCCCCGTCCACGCGTACTACGTGATCGGCTACGTAAGCGTAGGGCCGCGAGACTTCGTCGAGGTTATTCGGGTCGTACTCCTCGAGGACTTTGACTGCTGACCAGCGTTGGGCGCTCAGTTCGTCTTTTTTGCGATAGGGACTGTGAGACGCACTTCTGCTGCTGCCCCCTTTTTTGCTTCTTCGGTTCGAAGAAACTCCCAAGGTGCTGGCAGTTCTTGATGCTGGGGCAGATGCGGTGGTGGTAGTAGGAGTAGTAGCTGCGGCGGTTTGGCGAGTCTTGGACGATGTTCGTGAGCCTTGTAACGGAAGTTTCAGACTCGGACTGCGGCTTGTGGTACGACTTGTCGACTCGTTACCGCCCACATGGATGGCGGTAATCGCCGAACTGGCATCTTCTCCCTTCCCTTCGACACCACCCCTGAGTATACCAAGACTCTCCAACCTTTCCGGCCACTGACTCCTCTCATCTCTTTCCTTCCCACCAATGCCCCCTATCCCCTCCCCATTTTCTTCCCCAGACTCAACATCCTCCTCCCCCTCCTCCTCACTCTCCTCACTATCCCACCTCCCACACCCACGACCCGTCCCCGGCGGTGGAGGGGTACAATAAGGCAAGAACTCAAACAAATTGTAAAAACTCTGCAGGAGACAGCGCGAGCTGGTGGGTCGGATCAGCCACTCGGGCGAGACGTCGTCGAGGTCTTGCACGACGGTGTAGACGCGGATGGAGCGGCGCTGCCAGCGGAAGCCGTGGCAGAGGTAGGTTGGCATGGTGATCTTTGTTGGTTGCTTTTGTGTGCACGTGCGTGTGCGTGTGTGTGTAGTTGTGGTTGTGAGGTTGTAAGGTCTGGTATATGGTATGGTTTGGTGGTTGTTGAATTGTTGGTTGGTGAAGTGAGGGTGAGGTGTGCGAGTTATGTAGATGCTGTAGAATAGGTGTAAAGAGTGTGTACAGCGGTAGTGCTCGCAAGTTGATGTCGTGATACCGGGTTGGGGGTGTTGGACGTCTAGTGTTGACTCTCCTATTCTATCTACGGGATTCCCGAAGCTTTCCTCCCTTGCTCTAGGTTCGCATGTGAAAGTTGAGTGTTTCTCGGCGTGGACCGAACGTGGAGGGGTAAGCAAACAAAACACGTCTCGAAAGTCGCCGGCTCGAGCTTGCCTCTTCCTTAACTCCAAGTCCTCATGAGTGTGTGAGAAGACTACTTTTGAAGAAAGGTCTTGTCAAAGTGCTCGGGAACACATAGAAAGACCTGTCGGGTCGGGAGGGACGTGTTAAAGGTGAGTCAAGAGTCTTTGTTGTGACATGGTTCCAAAGAACCCAAGTGGAAAAAGTGACGAACGAAAGGAAGCAATTAAAGCTCCACAAAGTTACTGCACAAATGGCAGTTAATTGGGTTACATCGTCCCCCTCTGGGGGCCCCTAGGAAGCCCCCTAGGAAATAGCGACTAGCCCCCGGGCCTTGATTAACAGTGCTGGGCTTTGCAGATCGTATAGTGCCAATAGGGCCTCGGAATCTCGTCGACGATTTTTGCTGATGATGTTGGGTATGGTTGCGAAATGAGGGTATCCGGGGTTCGGCTCAGACTTGTTGACCGCTTTTTAGGACGCTGAATTACTTCATGTCACCGCGGATGGATGGTGTTCATGTGAAGATGTCCTCACTTTTTGTGACTGCCCGTCGTCGAGGTTGTTGAGGTTGTCCTGGATTGGTGCTAGGCGAGCTCTAGGATTGGGTGTCGTCACCATTCAGTGATATTTACCCCTGTCATCCAAGCAGTGGAGACACTGTTTGGTTTGTTCATCTCCCAAGCCTACCTGGAATTCGGTAGGGCAACGCTGTGCTGAACGGATGTGATATCTTGGCAGGCTTGGTACTATCCAGTGCTGTAGCATCTTGCAAGTTGTGATCCCGATTTTGTTTCCGCAACTCCATGTTCAAGGAACCGATCCTGATTTTCTATCAATTATCGCCAATCTTGAAAAAGAGATTTATGATACGATATCATCCACGTGTTGATCTCGTGCACTGTTGGTTCTGTGCGTCCATGGTCGACATCAAGATGGGAGATTACTCTACGCAGGGGGTCCCTCACAAACACAACCCATTGTGAGCGTAGGGCGGACGATCCCCTTGCCCGGCTTGACCGTTCAATGCCGTTGTGCCGGCGTTCGTCTTATTTCACTGGTCCCGCTCGGCAGGTCAAGAGCCCGAGCCTTATTTGCGGACCATGGCGATTTGAGAAGATGACGGCGGTTAGAAATATTGCCCTTCTGAAGAGCCGCGTGAGTGGGGATGTGTTAGTTCTACCCTGAGATTTCGGTACCATCAAAGATGATACCTAGGTATGTGGCATTGCGGTAACTCCCCTTTTGAAGATGTAGGCGAAAATGAACGCTTCATGGAAAGAGACAACAGTTATCTGACTGTATCTCGGGGTGGCGTACACTCGAGGACATCGGTCATGAACTTGAAGCGAAACGGCTGACGCAAACGAGGTTCGGTCGCCAAATATTCATAAAGAGGTTGATGATTACACCATCAGCTTTGGAAGCTTACCATCGCACTGGGAGATCAAGTCAATACAGCCTCCAATCGTCATTGCTAGAAGGACGAACTCGATTTGCCTTTCAGAGGCTTGTGTTCCCATGAAAGAGTATTGATGGCTCAAGATGCAACCCTCCACGCCCAGCAGCTGAAACTGGATTGGAGCGGGCTACTTTTATAGCCCCAGCTGTGGCACATGAACCTCACCCCTGGTTTCCTAGACGGTTCTGGACGGCACCCTCTTCAGCCCAGGCTCGCTTTCTGCCCCAATCGCGCATAGCCCTCGTCAGCTTATGGTGCTTTATGCCATACAACTCTTGTCATTCGGATCAGTGGTTCTCGGGCGCGATTCTCGTATCTCCTTTATCTCAGCCTTCCCTGATGAATGCGTCCTTTTGCTGGAATTTTTGTTTCTTTTCTCAACATCGTCAAAGCTTGGTAAGAGATACGAATGAGGTCGTGGCCTCGTTCCGGCTACACCGTCATGGCGCCGGTAAGATCACCGGGTACTCACCTCTAAGTACGTGACTGTTTTATCGCTGACCGTTCATGTCACCAAGCAGCGATACGATGACGGACTCGAACCGGCCCCTCAAAACTTTCCCGAAGTTGCTCCCCCACATACTCATGACTATTATGCCCAACAACACCATCAGTATCCGGAGGCATATCATGACTCGCCGCCAATACCGAAACTTACACCATCCCCATACTCGCCTCCTCCGCCCTCGTCAGGCTATGGTGGCGCAACCACGATAGCGGGCTCGACAGTTGGACCGCAGGCACATGTCGGAGATGCTCACACAACGCCAAAAAGTGACGGGAAAGGGAGGATGATATGCGGTTGCAGCCTCTTAACCTTTGTTCTGTCGTGTATCATTGCGCTGTTATCTGCTGCGGTAATTGGATTGGCGGCCGGAACGGGAATCGAAGCGAGTAGAGCGAATGATGCTGTCACCAAGTTGGCAGCGTATACCTCGGCGAACCCGGTAATGACATCGACCTCATCGTCGCCTGGGACATGGACGACCGCAACTGCGACATCAACGGGTGGTATCGGCAGTGCCACTTCATTATCAGGGGTCGAAATCGATAGCGGGTGTGGCAGTCGGAAAGACAAGGTGAATGGGACGATTTACACCTCGCTGAAACGTAGGTCATCTCTTCCGTACTGCTTCGTTTCGAGTTTCCTGGGAATACAGCTGATATGGATGAACGGCTAGCACTGGGTCAGCTCAGGTACAGAATCTACTGCTCGAGCGACTATAATCGGGACACGACCAAGAAGAATGACTTGGCTGCCATCTTCACGGCCGACTTTGAGGGATGTATGGATGCCTGCGCGTCGTGGACCAAGTATGTGGTTCCGAAAACCGACAGCAAAGACCCGAACTGGAACTGCGAGGCCGTTTCCTTCATTCCAGCCTGGACGAACAGATCGACTGCCGAGGCGGGCGGCTCCTCTGGAAACTGTTACCTGAAAGCTGGTCCGCTATCGATAGACAAGCTTCGGAACAACACCATCAATGTTGACGTTCATGCTGCCCTTTGGCAGAGTGGTTGAGCCCGGCGGCGGATTGAGTGCAGATTTGGTTATGTTGGTGGTAAAGGAGCGTGGCGTTCAAGGACTGTGCAGGCTATCGCGTCCGTTCCATGTCAACAACTTAAAAGTCGCGGGCAGAATGTGACTGGTGAGCGGGATGGCTTCCTTCCAACTTTCAGTCACGTTTTGGATTGGCTTCAGTCGAGGTTTGTGGTTGCCTAAAAATTCGTGAGATGGTCTGCAACAGAAAGAGGCAGGAGCACATTCGCTCGATACAATATGATCGGCGCTCTGCCGATTCCGGTGGTTGAGAGTTCCTGGCAGCTCCATCACTGTTAGCAACTGTTACCTGAGTATGAGGATATGGCCAAATATGTAACAGAGTTTATCAGAGAGTAGTCGAGACTTGTTCGGCGGACAACCCATTAGCTTATGGTATGGATGAAAACCCGTGAGACGGTTATATATAAGAGCATCTTTTCTACATCCCATCAAGTACACACTCCGCGCCGTTCACGCAAGAGTATAAGTCTCCTCTTTATCTTGGACGCTGGTGAAGTTGTCGTGATTGTGAACATTTTCGTCCAAAAGGGTCCGATTGCGGGGAAGGGCTGGGCTGACTGCAGGGGCTTGGCAGTGTGGGTCCTTGTCAAGTTATGGTGCAGCATGTCAATCGAAAGGCGCACTCCCCACCTTTTCGGATGACTGGATTCCTCTTTGAGCAACACCATGTTCTCTGCCCGTCAATGCCCTTTCAGACCCTCCAGCGGCACCGTCCTGGATGGGAAAGGTAGGGTGGCAGCTTGGAATCAGGTGCGAGGCTATGATACCCCTGATAGCATGTCCTGGATAAGTCGAGTCAATTGAGTTTTTATCTTGATCTTCTCCTCCTTTTTACTCATCACTATTCTCCCTTTCAGTGCGTGTTTCGTCGAGATATCTTCTTCCACTTGTCTTGTGCTGGAAGACATCAGATTTATATGTGGCCAAGTTGACTTCTCACACCATCTTTATATCCCGTCGAGATAAAGTCCGAGCCCGTGGACTGTACCACATCGTCATCATCTACTACGCCCTTTGAACTACAACACATCCTCCTTCTCCTCCACCCAACCAGCACCAGCCAGCTATCCGAGTGTCCCAGGGACAGACCATACTAGTACTCGTCAGCTGCGCCCTTTGAGGTCTTTGACACCTGCACCATGCCGACTATCGACGAAATGGAAGCATTCATCAACTGGGACGGCATCGATCCATCGTCCATGCCAGGTGCTCGCCATCCCAACGACCTGGATCTGGCCCTGGAGAATGTCGACGATGATGACTTTGCCGGCTGGGCCCTGCAGCACTACGAGCACAGCAACCCACTCGGCATAGGAGAAACAACAACTGCCAATCCCGGCCTCATCCCGCAGTCTGGGGATCCCATCGTGGCCTTTGAAGACTCGTTTGACATGCCACCATCCCCTTGCAATCACTGTCAGGCCAATGGTTATCAGTGCAAGCGCATCCGTGAGGGTAGCTACAAGGGATATTGCACAGGCTGTGTTGCCCTGAACCGTGTCTGTAGCTTCGGACTGGTTGATCAGCCTACACTATCTCGGAACCCAGGTTCGACCACCTCTATCGAAGAGCAAGACCAGCCTTCTGCTGCTGCTCCTGTTGCACCCGCTCCCAAGGTCAATGGCCGGTTCTCGCGGGAGTCTATCAAGATCCTCAAGAACTGGCTCTCCACCCACCACAAACACCCATACCCCAACGATGAAGAGAAGGAAATGTTGCAAAAGCAGACAGGCTTGAACAAGACTCAGATTACTGGCTGGCTTGCCAATGCCCGTCGCAGAAGAGGCAAGGCTATGGGCGCCCCTCGATCCATCTCACCCGGTGTACGGAGCTTGTCCAACAATATGGATATACCACAGAGACGCCCCCAACTAGAGCTCATGAACCCGCTCCAACGTTGGCAGGTCTCTCCCCCAGAACACGAACCCGCCTCGGTGACTGCCATTGCCCGTGCCGTTACTGCCTCCGCAACTACCCTTTCATCGGGTAGTCCACACAGCAACAACTTCAACTTCACCGACGATGGCTCCAACAGATCTTTGTGTGCCGCCTCCTCGGCTAGCAGTTTCAACACGTCCATCTCCAGTGGTCTTTCGTTCGCCTCCGCATACTCTTACGGAACTCATGACTCCCTTGGCTCTTATGGGTCGTCTATGAACCGTGGACGGAGGCGGAGAAGGAGGAAGCCAGCACCAGTGCCGTCGGAGAAAAAGAAGAATTCTCTCTCTGCGCCTCTCAAGACTTTCCAGTGTACTTTCTGTACAGAGACCTTCAGAACCAAGCACGACTGGCAAAGACATGAAAAGTCCCTACACCTGTCTCTCGAAAGATGGGTATGCGCCCCTGAAGGCCCTCGAGCATCCAACCCTGAGAATGGCCAAGTGTCGTGTGTCTTCTGCGGAGAGGCGAACCCGGATGAAGCTCATATCGAGAATCACAACTATTCTGTCTGCCAGGAGAAAACCCAAGAAGAGCGGACTTTCTACCGCAAGGACCACCTCCGTCAGCACCTGAAGCTGGTTCACGACGTCAAGTTTGTGAACTGGTCCATGGAGCAGTGGAAAGCAACTACGCCCGAGATCCGGTCCCGATGTGGTTTCTGCGGCATCGTCATGGACACTTGGAGCATTCGTGTCGACCACTTGGCGGAGCACTTCAAAACTGGTCAGACAATGGCCGATTGGAAGGGTGACTGGGGTTTCGACAATCCAATTCTTGAGATGGTCGAGAACGCCATCCCGCCATGTATGATTTTCCTTCCCCTTCGACACATGTAAAATAACCTGCTGACATGATCCCATCAGACCTGATCCACGACGACAGAAACTCGCCATGCCCATACACAGCGACCCAAGCACCTCCTGAAACAGCTCGCAACGCCTACGAGTTGATCAAGAGCGAACTGATGTATTATCTCACCAACGAGCGCGACATCATGGGCAGGGTGCCTACGGATGAAGAACTCCAGGTCGAGGCATGCAGAATCATCTATGCAGCCGAGGTCCAGTCGAATCAGAGCATATCCGCCATCCCATCCTGGCTACGAGACTTGCTTCTTTCTTCCGAGCCGTTGGCCCTGCAGGCAAGAATGGCACCTATCAGATCGGCAAACGAGAGCCGTCAAGCAGTTCTGCGTATCAACGGCAAGGGCAACATCTTTGAGGATGACTCGATGGAGCATGAACTCCACGAGTATGTCAAGGCTCGTCGGTTACTCGGCTTAACCGCCATGGATGCCGAGTTGCAGTATGAGGCCTGCAACATTATCGGTCGCATGGAAGAGTCGTCTAGCCATCCCTCTGAAGACGTCGCCAACTTCCTGCTGCGTCTCATTTATGGATCTACAAGCTGGCTCGCCGAATTCCGGCAACGAGCTGTCTTGCCACGATCTGAAGATGTTGGGGATGAGGCAAGGCGCTCCACAGATCCCTCCAAGATTGATTCGACCATCCACAACTACAGTCGACTGGAGAGGGAACTCGCCGAGTTCTTGCACATGCAACGCTCGATGGGCGTAGAGCCCACAGACGTAGACCTGCAAAACAAAGCTCGTATTATTATCTACGAATGCGACGACACCTGGAACCAGACAGCTGCGGACAACAGTGACTGGCTCGCAGCGTTCAAGCAGCGACATGTGTCTCCAGAAGCCAGTGCAGTGGCTTTGGCCACATACGAGCCGTTGACCATCTCATCAGTGTCCCGGTACCGCTTCACCCCGTCGATGGACATGGCAACATGGATGGGCAGCAGCTGCTTTGGCGGTCCCCAGAATACTTCCCTGGGAATCATAGGTACTCCAGCCTTTGATACCGCAGCAGGCGTAGATGGACACATAGGCAAAACCAACAATGCCGTCAAGATCGGACCGTACTTCTTCAACGACGCCAACTGCTACCGCAGGCTGGCTCGCGAGTTGGGCGCATACGTGGCATCAGTTATGTCACCAAACTCCCCAGACTGTCATATCCCTAGTGATAAGGAACTCCAACGCCAAGCGCGTTGGATCTTGTATCAAGAGTGAGTCTCTCTTCCCTTCCCGCCTACCCGTCTCTTTCCCATCTCTCTGGCCCATCCACCCCTCACGTTCTCTCCGTCCCCAGCTAATCTTTTCTCTCCCCTTCATCCAGTGACGACCCCTGGAACCAAACCGCCGCCGACAACGCCGAGTGGCTCCGCCGCTTCAAGCGCGACGTCGGCATCCTCACTGACTCCTCCCTGCCGGGCTTGCCCGAATGCACCCAATGGAGCGCCACCCAAGGCGGTTCCGGGTTCGAGCCGCCTTACTTGTTCCCGAACCCCAACGCCCAGGTCACAACAGTGGAAATGGACATCCCTATCAAGATGAAAGAAGCCAAACGCACGTTTGTGGCGGAGAGACAGACGGCTAATAAGTATGTAAGGGGTTTCAAGACTAGGTGGCAGAGGCCTGCGGTGGTGTTTTGCTCGAGGGAGTTGGAGAAGGGGTTGGTGGAGTTTGTTACGAGTTGTGTGATGGGTACTAGTGATGGCGGCGGAGGAGGCGGCAGGACAAGGGGGATATTCCCGAGTGATGAAGCTATTCGCGCCAAGGCGAGGGAGATCCAGAAGATGAGTACCACGTCGGCGGATGATGCGGTGCTACTGGAGAAGTTCAAGAACATGATGATGGAGAGGCTGGGGCTGACGTCGGCTTCTACGTCTTTGGGGTCTACGCCGGACTTCTCGGGTGTGGGCGGTGGTATGGGACTGATGCAGTCTTCGTCGGTTGACACTTCGGCGGTGCCCTCGCCGGTTACCGCTGCTGGGTTTACCACTGGCACCACTACCAGCCCTGATCTGGGTATGGGTATGGATTTCAGCATGGATTTGGGCCAGAATATGGGCGATATGAGCAGCTCCATGGGCAACATGGGTACCATGGGCATGACGAACCTGACGGACTGGCCATCCCCAGGTTTGAACATGGGATTAGGAACGAGCATGGCTGGTTCTTGTACCGGCATGGGCATGGGTATGTCCCTCGACATGACGAACACGAACATGAGTACGAGCATGCCTACCATGCATATGGGTCTGCTAGGAGCCGCAGGCGGGGCAGCAGGAGGACCAGGAGGAGGACAAGATGACCACGACATGATGATGATGTTTACGGAAAACGAGATGGACGATCTTCTACAGGAGTCAAGCTTTGGTTTCTCTTCCAATGATGACGATTTGGCGGTTATGGGAGGAATCGGCCAACTATAATCTGGTTTAGGGACGATAATGGAGGTTGAGGAGGAGGAGGCGGAATGGTGGTGATTTTGTACCTTAGGCGTTAGGGGAAAAGAGGACTTGAGTCTTGATACTGGCATTTGAAGCAAATACTTACAACGGTCATAACATTGATGTTTTCCAGTGAAGAGTGACTGGCACATCATCTTTTTCACAGCATACGTGCCATAATCCTCAAACAGCGAAAGAACCATAAAGAATGACTCACACCTCCCAACAACTATCAAGCAATACATACGACGAAAATCCTCTGGAATGTACCTCTAGATGGGAACGACTGCTTTTCCTTCTCCTCTTCTTATCTATTTGGCATTTATCCCACCCCAGAAAGAGCATCAGAAATACGATTTGTGAACACAGCAGCAGCAGCAGCAGCAGCAGCAGACGATGGAGATGCATGGAATCTGATCTAGGTACAAGCATCCATCTATCGGACTGTCGGGTCGGGACTGTAGGGAACAGCTCAGAAGTAGGTACGTACGTACCACTTTCTCAACATACATACACCTTGACATTTCCGTGTTTCTCCCGTAACAATATACATGCATCCCCTCTCTGTGTTCTCCGTCATCTTTTTTATATCCTCCGTCATCTTTTCCGAATGTTCTTCCATATTTCCCACGCAGAAACTTCTCGGTTTACCATCCATCCATCCATCCAGATGCTCCTCCTCTGACTGACTGACTGACGGACGGACGGACACAATTATGACAAAAGTAATAAAAAGTAGTGTAGGTAGCTTAGCTAGCTACGTTCTTGTGGTCTAAAGGTACTACTACCTACAAAGGTTTAAGAGAATAAGATACTATAAGTACAATGTGTAGTAGGGTCGGCGGCGTGTTAGATACGTATATATGTATGCCCGGGAGTCAGTCAGTCAGTCAGTCAGGTTTAGTTAGGTAAGATAAAGTTAAGTTGTGTTGTGTTGTGTTGGGAACATGGAACATGGAACATGGAACATGGAACAGCCTAGTCTAGATCCCGTATGTACATATGTAAAAAGGTTGCGAAGAGACCGTGCCGCCGCGAATGGATGAAGACGTCCGTTAAATACAAGGAAGGACCGCGTTGAATAAAGTGTTAAACAGATATGATATATATATATATAAACCAAAAAAATTTGATGGTATGAAAAGAACGGATGAAAAGGCGGCGTTGACAAAACAATTAAAAAGAAAAAAAAGACGTTGGGAAAGGTACCTATGTATATGTGTATATTTTTCGAGCAAGATGCCTGTTGAGTAGGGCAGATCCTGGACTCTGGAGTAAGTACCGAGCGATGTTGAGTGTTGGGATACCGACTCTACTCTACCTCGGTTGAAGACTGACTGACGACATGACTACTGAAGACTGTAATGATGCTTGGATGATTGACGACTGAAAGTTTCAACAAGGAACTCCTTTCACGTTTCATGATGCTTGTACATATGACCGAGCGTCCCGCCGTATAAGTACTTGGCTTGAAATGACTGGATGATAAACACCCGAGTTTCGGTTCTCAACAGCTTCTGTTGGTAGACAGCACAAATTACTCCGCAAGTCGGGAGCATTAACAGTCCTTTCTCAAACAAAAGAGTGAAAAAAACACCATTAGGAACATAACGAAGAAGTCGCCTTACACTCCTGGGTTGATATCTTCCAGATGAAGGAAGAGACGAGTGTGACCTTCAAGGGTTACCTTAATATATCCACGTGGTGTGGGACCAAGTCATTTCTCCATGACTTCATCACCGGATTCCGTAGATATCCGTAGAGAGGTTGATGATAGATTAAAGGATATGGACACAATGACAACGTTAGTTGCTCCGCCCGTGGAAAGGGGCGTATGTAATCGAACTCCTGAATTGAATCCACCACGGTAAGCGATCGTGTGGATTCTCAACCTTACCGTATGGAGTTGTAAATATCGGCTCAGCGGAGATGGATCACGAAATGGAGGCCTTGGTCATCGGAGCACTGATTTTATGAACCAGGAATTTATATATGGTATGAATATTTTCGAATGTCTAGCATAACGATTGTATGATGCTATTGCCATAAGAAGGGAATAGCCAGCCCACACAAAGTCGCAATCTAATCTGTTGGTATCTCCGTCACCTGTAAACCCTGAAGTATCCGCCTTTTCAACCCATACCTTGTTGTCATCATACGCGTCCAAAAAGCATGCTATTTTCCATGCAGACCAAAATCCCAAATCTCCCCAAAACGCCGTGAAGACCGAAGTGGGGAAGTGTAAGTACAGCGAAAGAAACGTAGGTGCAGATGTTCATCACAATTCCGTCTTGCTTCTCTCTCACTGTACAAACCCGTGGTCATTGCGCGCTATCTACGGCTAGAACCACAGCTTCCCATGCAATTTTTCATCCCCTTGAAGCCCTCCATGAACAAAGGACTCCGTGAAACCTGATCATTCTCCTAACTCCACTCATGCCGCATCAGCGGTGGTAACTGGCGGAGTGACACGAGTAGGCTGAAGGCCAGCTCTAACGATCTTCTTGCCGGAAGAGTCGGTAACAGTGGCGATGTCCTTGTTCTCGGCCTGAGCACGCTTCCAGATCTCAACCTCGCAGCCGCCGCGGATGACACCGACGCGCATGGTAGAGAGAAGGTTGTGGGCAGCGTTGGAGTGGTTATAGACACCACCGTTGAAGATAGCGGTAGCGTCCTTGCCGATAGCGGAGTTGATGAGAGCCTTGCCACCGGGGTGGTCCTGGATGAACTTGCCGACATCGTGAATGACACCAGCGACAGCGATCCAGGCCTTGCCGTTCTTGGACTCCTGGACGAAGTCGTCCCAGCTGACAACGGGGAGGTTCTCGAGGGGAATGCCCCAGTCAAGAGTGGCACGCTTCTGGTCGAGCTTCTTCTGCTGCTGCTGGAGACGGCCCTTCTCAATCTCGTTGTGAGGGAACTTCTTGAGGTCGTAGGCGAGACCGAGCTGCTTCCACGCCCAGATGCACCACTTGGTGGGGTCATACTGCCACCACTCAATAGCATTACGGAAATCGCTGGGGAACTCGTGGTGGAAGTTGTGGTAACCCTCACCAAGGGTGACGAGGGCAGTGATGACGTGATCTCTCGGTGAGTTGCGGTCATCGAAGGGCTGGTCGCCGAGCCAGTGGGCAAGAGAGTTGACGCAGAAGGTAGCCTGCTGGATGAAAAAGATACGGAGGATACCGCCGTAGATGAAGCCACCAGCATAGTCACCCCATCCGAGACCGCAAACAAGGGTAGGGACGATGAGAGCCATGATGATGACGCACTTGATGTAGTGCTTGTGCTGCCAAACGACGACGGGATCCTCGTTGAGATCGGAGATGTCGGTACGGCCGATTCTCTTGGGGTTCTGCTTCATGACCATCCAGCCGATGTGGGAGTAGAGGAGACCCTTGCGGACCGAGTAGGGGTCCTTGTCGGTATCGGTGTATCTGTGGTGAGCACGGTGATCCCTGGACCACCAGCGGGCGGAACCCTCAACGGCGGCAGCACCACCAGCGGCGAGCACGATCTTGAGGGGGAGGGTGGCCTTGTAAGAGGTGTGAGCCCAAAGTCTGTGGTAACCGGCAGCTGGAGAGAGAGAGCGAGTTAGTCATTGACCCGTTTCTGATATCCTTGGGCGCAGAGGATGCTTACTGATACCGAGACCGGCGAAGTAGTAGTAGACAATGGAGAAGATGAGGGTCTTGGTCTGAGGGGGGACCCAGTAGGCGGAGATGAGACCGGCGAGGGGCACGAAGATGATGAAGGTGGTGTTCAGCCAGTTGACGTGCTTGTCTGTGAGGGAGATATTGTCAGCGTCTTGTTCTTGCTGTCGTTCAAGGGAAGGACAGCTACTTACACCAGTTGCTCCAGGTGATGGGCATCTCGGTAATGTGAGGCTTCTTGAGGTCGTACTTCTTGCCTCTGAGAGGGACGAAGTCGGTGGTGCCATCGGGGATGTTCACAGCCTGAACCTCAGGAGGGATATCCGTGGCCGAAGTCGACGCCATGGTGTCGATGTTGTTGTCGAGAGATGAAGTCGACGACAAACTGAGTGGGTTGTGGTGTTGAAAAGGTGTGGCCCGCTCTGTCGTTGCTGGAGAACAACGAAGTTGGGAAGAGTCGGGAGGGAGATGACCTAGGTCAAGTGGGCTGGAGGAAAGGGAAGGGAAAAAGTGGGAGTCGGGGCAGAGGTTATAAAGTAGCAAAAGAAAGCAGGTGGGAAGCTTGGCCCAAGGGTTCTCAGATCAAAGCTTTTGCCCGTGAAGTGGGTTCCCGGTTGGGAGGAGAGAGGCTTTGGTACTTGCAGATTGGAGTCCCCCCACTCCCAGGTCACTCCTGCTTGCTTCAGTGCTGTACACGTACTTTGTAGTGCGTGAATGCCCGCTAACCTGGAACTTTCCTGCTCAACAAAGCGGATACAGCAGGGCAGTGTCTAGGCGGGCAGATGTTTATTTAGAGGTATGTAGGTTCCCAAAGGGAAGGTTCGGCGAACTGTGACGACTCCCGCCCGTCTGGCCCTTCAAACTTTTTCGCCTCCCGTTCGCCCTAGGGCAAATCACAAGCAAATTTCGAGACACCAAACCTTAGGCAGGCAGGCCAGTGGAAACTGGTTGGGGTTTTCAGATGGGTGGTGGGCTGACAAGTCGGTCCAAAAACAGCAGAGCAGTGGATTTCGTTCACGACTCTGTTCAGACCTCAGTGTCTGGAATTGTATCACAGCGGATTGGCCTCGGCTTTCACAAGGCATGTGCTTCTCACCAAGTGCTCTTGGGGCTTTGTTTGGGCCTGTTTTGGCCCATATTGGCGCTCTGTTGGCACTCGGCCGGACGAGCCCTGCGTTGATCGCTCGTCTGGTTCGGCCATGTCGTCCTGAATTTGCCGTTGATAAGTTTTGTTGAGCAGAATGTTGGGGACATGTTCCCGTCCGTGCATCCATCCAGGGCAGGTGGGGCTGTATAAGTCGGGAACAAATTGCGAGTGGCTGGATATACTCGTTTTGGGAAATATGGTTCAGGTACCTTGTACATGGTGGCGGCATGCCGCTCTTCCCTGCTCCCCGCCTGTTTGTCACCCACTGTCTACAGCCCCACACCTTGTTGACTGGTACATGTGACTTTGACAGCAATCAACCTGTGACTGCAAATTCCAACTTCATTCACACAACCCTTTCCCTTTTTTTCGCCAAAAAGGTGTGGCAAGGTGAGGTCACCGAACGACCACTAACCCTTCCATCTTTCGACTAGCTTTCTCCAGATGCCTCGGATTATCGACTTCAACGAAGCTTTGGAATCGAACGACGAACCCGGCCTGTCCCGACTGACTCAATTTTTGAGAATCAAAAAACTTGACAATGGAACATGCGGATGGCTGACGTGCGCCTCGGCTGTCTCGGAGGCCCAACGCACTTCTCGCTTCAACAAGATGACAGGCTGCTGCGACTCGATACGAAACCCCAAGGACAACAAGGAAGTCGGGTATGATAACGCAAGATAACAACTGAAGCAGGAGCTTCCTTCCACCGACACTGGAGAACTTGATATCAAACGGACCACGACCTGATTCGAAACCGCGGGTGTGAACTGCGCCTTCCCCGGATTTGCAACTAATCTTGCAGGTTATGGAGCCCGCAACGATCAGTTCGCGCCTTCATCCGCCATGTCCCTCTTTCCTTCGTTCATCATCCTGGTGAGCTGTCGACGCACACCGATTTTGGCCATCGATTTCGAGATGACGGTTCATCCCATCAAGGATTCACGCTTTGACATCAAGCAACGGACGACAGGTTCTGTCAGGTTCAGGATTGGCCGGTTGCGTAGCACCAACCAGGGGCAGCATCACAAAGCTTATCTGATGCAACCATGCCCTTTCAAGTCTAAGGCTCCGATTTCCCAACATTCCTTCCCGCTACCTCCACATCCCGGTAGCCAATCAAGTCGCCCGCTTATTCGCATTCTGGCCAGCGAAGATTTCAACGCCTGCCAGCGCCTGCCAACGCCTGCTTATGTAAGGTTTCAACGATGGCGATGGTCTCTGCGTAAGCCAAGAACAGGAGACTTCCAGAAAGTCTGACGTGCAAATCGTGCATGAACGATACAGCGGCAATCCCACGACGCCACACCCGTTCTGCAATTTATCTGGTCAAAAACTCCATCTACCGCCTTCTTCTGTCTTCAGGCTACGGTCCCCGTGGGGGGGGGGCGACACGCCGTGGGGAGTTGCGTCCAAGATGGAGCCGCGACGGAGCCGGAGGCGGAGATACAGTAATTACCCCTGCTCGTGCATGCACCTGAAATTGCATAACGCCCTCTAAATGCATCCAGCTGGCAGTCCGCAATTATTTAGTATAGGCAATTGCATAAGTGCATATTTGCATGTCTGACGGGCGGCGAAATTGGTGTATATGCATTTAATGGTGACCTTTTTGGGGCCCTTCTAGGGCCTTACAAGTAGGTTCATACCCTAAAAACCCCCTGAAATTTCTGCGCTAGGGCGGCCAGGAAGTCTTGGCATAGGACTCTAAATGCATGTGCCCTCTAAATGCATGTCAAGTGCTGGCCCGGATTACATGCACGAATAGGGGTAATTACTGTAAACATCGGGAGCATTATTCAAGTCCTGGTGGGGTTCGGGCGTCAACCCCAGACCCGATCCGGCCTGCGAGCATCTCCTCCTCTACGGTTCAGGTCCGTCTTGCAGCGAGCCTTGTTTACCTCGTCCACCTCCGTCTTCTTCCGAGTCGATACGAAGCCTGGGGCGTGTTCGGTTCGAGCGAGGTAATTTGGTGGCGCCATACAAATAATCCCTATCTTTTCCGCTTGATGTGTGTTGGCAGTCAAGGGGGTGACAGAAAAACCGTCCCCGCAAAATCGATTGCATCACATTAAGCACTAGAGTAGGGTAGAGTAGATGCAATAAAAAGGGTGTAAATTAGAATGTCAGAAAAAATGCGGGGACGGTTTTTTTGTCAACCCCTTGGCAGTGTAATCCGAGTTTCGTCCGTGAATTTGGCTGCACGTCGAGCTTAGCAGGTATCGATTTCCTGCACAACCTTTGAATAAGCAAAATCCTGCATATTCCTGCATCCTCCTTCCTAATGAAGCTATTAATACTCTAATCGACAAGGGTCCGTTTCTACCCTTCAATTGTAGGGTAGAAACGAACCCCTGTCGATGTAGAAAGAAAGAAGAAAAGAAAGATGGTACAATAACCCTGTCGATTACTGCAGATTTTAGCGTTGTACCCTTCTCCCATCGCTCTTTCCCATCGCTGTTTGAACCAAACACGCCCCTGAACTGCCCGAGCCACGTCGAGATCTCTAGGAAAAGTGAAAGAGGAATGAAAAGCCCCTTACTCGACCCCAAAAGTCCAACAAGTTGCACCGACACAGGCACTGGCAGCAAATTCAAGAAACAATCGTGCGATAAGCCGGATTCGAAGGATTCCGGATTCGAAGGATTAGCTTCATGCAAGCGAGACCCTGCTTGGTACCTCCGCTGTGACAACGTCAAATGTCGTCGGCCCTACCCGCCATCAAGGGGCCATCAAAAGCATGGATTATCATTTAGCTTCGCGGGAACGTGTGCCGAGAGAGTTAAAAGTGATCAGACCATCCAGACCAAGCGGCTGAGAGCTCAGGCCATGTTTTCCGTTTCGTTGGGAACGGTCGCTTAATCGTACGTTGGCTTTCTCTCCTCCATCAGTCTTCTGTTTAGTATCCGGGCGAGAGGAGGAAAGGCTGAGGAGTAAGCTATGAAGACGACGACGCCAGTGACGCCATGTTCTCTTGCCCGTGATGCATACCCCTCCTATTATTATCTACGTTCGACACTTGTGCCTCTATACCAGAACTCGGACTCACGAAACGAGCGCAGCCTACCCCGGTACAAGATAATGACATGCTAAAGAATCGTCATCAACTACCTTGCTTCTTACGGATACACCGAGTCTGAAAGTTCAATGTTATTATCATGCCGCCCCTTTGGGCCCAAGGAGTGTCATATCATGATAGTACTAGACCAACTCGACACGCGAATGCTTTTTGTCCTCTCCACTCAGTCCCCATTCTCTGGATAGCCGACCAACACTCGGCTGTATCGCCTCGAGACAGTACAAAGTACGCCCGATGACGGAATCTTCTTGTCGTATCCTCAGGTCACAGCTCTTTCCTGATGATATCAGGTCTGGAGAGCAGACGTCACATTCCAAAATTCACGTCGATCTTCGAAGCTGGGAAACCTAGGTGAAAGGATGAGAGGCAGCGACAATCCATACATCGAACAAGACAAGGTGCTGATGTCGACTCACCCCAATGAAGTCTTCAAACCAGAGGAGGTTGTGCGAGAAGACGAGCACCACCACGTCACTCTAAGATGCCACAGATAGTGTAGTCAGACTGTTCTGAGGGCGCATACAGACCAGTTGGAACATGTCAGGCTTCATCGGCATGGTAGGCAACGAGCAGCCATGACGTCGACAGAGGAAGGACACTGAACTGGATCATGGTTGGGCGACTTCTAATCGTCACTTCTCGGTTTATGACCCTATACTTATGGTAGCCGAGGCTTGCCTGTCCATGACTCTCATTCGCTCGATCGTTTCAAAGACTCTTCGGCACTCTCGTCTTGAAGTCCCCTAACGAAAGTTGTCGTTCAGAGAGAGCACAAAAAAGGACCCCCTGTTCTCTCTAAGCAACCATAACTTCATGGCCTTTAACTAATCACTCAATAATCAAAACACGTCGGGACGCAAGTCTAGCTGTATGCCATTCATCGGCGGCCATCTTGACCAGCCCTATGACACACAAGGAAGGGATGCTAGCTAGAAATGTGATCCCAAAGCAGCCAGGACATAACATAATTTTCAGTATTGATGTGCTGATTCCTTTGCGGTAGGTCAGAGGTAGGTGGCTAAGAACTCCATCTTGGACTAGGTATACAGCCTAAGTCCCTTCGTTCCTGATGCGTCTGTTGTCAGCGTCAGTTAACTAAGTGCTTTGAGGAGCATGCAGGAGTCGAGTCTGCCCACATTTTTCACCGAAGCCGTTCATGTAGCGCGTAGGTTCGTTCAACTGACTTTCATTCATCATGCATTCCACCTAATCTGATAAGTATGGTAGCTATACTGATTGCATTGCCCGGGCATCCCACGTGTATAACCTAGATGTGTCAACCAATAAAGAGGAAATGATACCGTTAACAAACACCCGAAGCACATGTAAGTGAATGTATGGGGTTATACAAGAACAGGAACAAAAAATCAGAATGCCAGCCCAGAGATACCTAGGTACCTAATTGAACCAAGGAAAAAAAAGAAAGATCCGTCGTGATATCCCATGCAAATGCCCCTTCACTTTGTTTCCAGTTACCACATCCCAAGATGAGCACCAAGTTGTACCTTTATACCATTCCATTCAATGCTTGCTCACTTTACACACCGCATACCATACCATACCATATAATCATAATCCTGGGCCAGCGAGGGGATGACGACTCGATCGGAACAAGAGACCAAGCAAAACCAGTGACAAGATGCTCAGGCGGAAGTCCACCCAAGGCGTGAAGTGAGGTTAGGTATAGCCTATGAGTCCATGTGCCCATCTTGGAAGCTTGTGCGGACTTTGGGTCTGTATGCATTGCACGCATTGGAGGCCTCCCGAAATTGGCAAAACTTCGGTAGACCCTTTGAGGTCCAAAGCCTCGCAAGACCATACTGTACGTGCGCTGTCAAGATCCGTCGTTCGTGTTTATCATTTTCTTGGTCTGGTGAGTGTCATAGCTGCTGTAACTGCTACTCGCTGGACCGTTCATTTCCTCGTTCGCTCAATTTTGCAATCTCTCGTTCATAGCCGGACTGTGTGTGCTGGGCTTGAGCTGGAGTCGTTCGTTCGTTTATCGCTGGCGTTCAGTTAGGTCCTCGTCGCCTCGTAGTTATGATGCTGCTGATGCTGCTGATACCCCCTTTCCTTCTGCCCAGCAAACAGATCCATATCAATCTCATCCTCGTCATCGTCAAAATGCTTCCCCTTCTCTCTAGAGTCCCTGGGAGAGACAGGTAAATCATAAGCCCCAGCGCCTCCAATCCCCTTCAAAACATCCGGCACCTTCGCGCCCCCATACCGCTCATATTCCCTCTCCCGATCCCTTTCCAATTGCGTATTGCCGTTACTGTTGCCGCTCTTATAATTGCCATTCCGATCTCCACGGTCTTGATACCCAGACGAGCGTTGTTGATATTCCTCCCCATCCCGGCCCTGATGGCTATGATCTTGGTGATGCCCGTGATACCGCCCAGCCATAGCCTCCGCCGCCTCCATCCTAAACTGCTGCTCCAGCCTGTCTCTATCTCTCGCCTCGTTGATGGCTGCGTAGGCTAGATCGGGCCCGGGCTTGGTGGGCTCGGTGAAGTACTTGCCGGAGTCGGCGCGGGAGAGTGGTTTGTTTTTGTTGTCTTCTTCTTCCGCGTCAGAGTCGGCGTAGTGGTTTCTGTTCGACCGGTGCTGAGTGTGGGACTGGGTGGTGTTGTATTGTGGTTCCACTGTTCTGCTGTTGTCGTTACTGCTGGCTTCGCCGTATTGTTCGCGTAGTGTTAACTCGTGCGGTTTGTTGGCCGTGGGGGCGCTGGAAGGTGCGGTCTCGGGTCGCCATTTGAGAGCTTCCCGGAGGAGAGAGTCTTTGAGAGGCGTGGAGGCGGCGTCGGTGTCGCCGGAGGGGGCGGTGGAGATGAAGGAGGTGGAGGAGATTCTTGGGTCGTGCTGCTGCTTGCCACCAGCTTGTTTTGGTAAATCTGCCGTGTGTTGAGGCCCATTATCGCCCACGTCGGATTCGGTGTAGCTGCTTGCTTGCCTATCGCCATACGAAGACGGAACGGTCAAGTTGCTTGGCTCCTGGTAAGTACTGCTGTTTCCCCAAGGACGCAGGTGATGTCGGAATCTCGCCGGGTCATCGTACCCGCCATCACTCGGGAGAGGAGAAGGCGGCGATCTACCTCGTGGCGGATACCAGTGTTGGTCTTCCGATGGTGCAGGAGATATCGCCGACTGACGACCCCTCCCCACACCGCTTGCTCCAGCAGCATTACTGCTGAAATAATCCCACCCACGATCCGACGGTGACTCAACCGTCTTGATAATCTTCGGCACCCCATTCGCCGGCTCCGTGCCAACCAGATACTCCTGGCGTGAGTACCCATCATCAACCGACACCGACTCCGGATTGTGATAGCTATACTGACTCCGCTCCATCGGCTCCGGCTCGGGGAACATATCCAGCAAGTCCAGCGCCTGTCTCCTCTTGCGCGGGTTGGGATCCAGGCAAATATTCACGATCTCGACGTACCAATCCGGCACATCAGTAACCTCGGGGCCAATCCTCAGCGGCCGGCCATGAGCCTCAGGCTCATCCTCCTGCGTGGCTAGAGCCCAGAGCACCATGCCCAGCTGGTACAGATCGGACTTGACGCCGATGTACATGGATATCCGCTGGCTGCTTTCAATCAACGGCGTCGCCTCGGGCGGCTCCCACCCCACCGGACAACCGCGGCGGTTGATATCGATGATCTTGGCGTTCCACTCGTTGTTGATGACGATGTTGGACAGCGTGAAGTCTCCCTGGACGAACCCCGCCTCATGAATGTCCGCCAAACCGCCGACGACTTGGCGCGCCCAGCGCTCGCGCGTCGACCAGGGCAGTCCGCCCTGGAGCTGGTAGTCGTAGATGATATCGATCAGGGCGCCGTGCTCAGCAAAACTGATCAGCAGACCCTTGACGTGCTCGCCCGAGTCGTCGACGATGACGCCGTAAAACTCGATGACGTTTTCGGCGGCGCGAAGGCGGTTGAGCGCGTTGATCTCGTAGAGGAACTCGTCGACGGTGTCGGGGCCGGGAATCTCTTTCTTGATCAGGGTCTCGCCGTTGACGCGGACTTTGTAGACGAAGCCGGAGAGGTGCGAGTCGAATTCGACTTCGGATTCTTTGATGCGGCGGCAGCGCATGTGCTGGATCATGCGCACGGTTGGGTAGCTGATGATTTCCTGGGGAGGGGGGAAGTTGGTGTTAGTGTGGTGAGTTGGTGCGTACCAAGCGAGGTAGCAGAACTCACATTGACGTCTTCCACCACGTGGACATGTAACCTCCCTTCCGTGGTTTGGAGCTTCAGGTTCGTGACGGTAGGGTAGAACTGGATGTCCCCCAGACTATCTCGAATCGCCTCGTATATCCTCGAGCTCTTGTCGCGCTGGAACTTGATATCGACTAGTTCCTCCTCCAATGAACCCTCCTGGGCATCACGGTAGTCCAGCGATATCGTCACTCTGCGCCAAAGTGACTCGTTTTGTCGGTATGTCACAAAGAACTTCTCCCTCTTGGACTTGTCGCGGAAGTGCATCGACAGATTCAGGATCCATATCTTCTCCAGCTCGTCGTGTATCATGTTGTGGTACTGGGAGGATGTTATCGAGTGCGCATCGCAATCCGAGACGGCAGCATCCGACTCATGAACATGAGCGAGAGCAGGAGCTCGCAACAGATGGCCGTGGTTGTGATCGTGGTAGTTCTTGTCGAGTTCTTGCTCTAGCTCATGTCCATTCAAGCCTCGGATACTGCTGTTCAGCGTCGCATGTTCTTGAGGGATCGCCGGTAACGAAGGAACAGAAGAGTCGGCCTGGGAGATATGTGAAGAGCGGCCGAAGTGGTGATGATGATGGAAGTTTGGCGCGCTACTCCTGGGAAGTGAGGCGGCGGCTCCTACACCCAATCCAACCAGCGATGTCGATGCACTGTTTGTCGCATGCATGCGTCTATCGACTGAAGCAGCTCTGCGCTCGGCAGGGGTGGGTTGTACAGGTTGGAGATGGTCGCGCTGTTCGGATTGCTGTCTCTTGAATGTCTGAGTTCGAGGCAGGCCGGGAACCACCTTTCGAAAGTTTCGGCGAATGGTGCCTTGTTTGTTTGAGCCTCCGTCATCGTGCTGCTGCTGCTGTTGTGTTTGTGAACCCGGACTCGTGGTAATGTTTCCTTCTCCTCCATGTCCTCCTCCTGTTCCCGATCCCGGTTCCGTTGCTGTTCCTGCTGATCCCAATCCTAATCCCGGCCCGGCATCATGGCCACCTTGACCATCACCACCGCCGTCCTTATGATCCCGCCAGAGATGCATTTTTTGCCACCAGTTGTTATGGTGTGGGGGCCAATCGCCATCTGCAGGTAAAACCGATGCTGGGTTCCGTAAAGCTAGGGGAAGCTGCGGTTGCACTTGAGCCATAAAGACCTTTGGGGGTTAAGAGGTGTGAAAGTTTACCCAGGGGGCTGTAAGGAAGGACTAAACAGAATTATATGGTCAGCACCGTGAGTCAAGAGAAATTGAAGAGACTTTCAGAAAACGCCAGGCATATCGTGCAACCCCGAAATTACTTGGTGGCGAGAAAACAGCTTCTGGCCTGGCGCATAACCAGCCTCAATCTCCTCCAACCTCCTAACGGCCTACCGGCTAGACCTTCTCAGGCCAAACCTAAAGACCATTGGGATAGGCAAGAAAAGGAGTTGTATCACCAGTTGGCCCAAGGGTAATGACTTGGAAGATGCAAGCAAGCAAGATGGCGCAACCTTACATTAGAGACAAGCAATCATGCAGACTGCCGGCGCGAAGACCATTAGGCGCCGTATATCCAACAGCAATGACAGCGCTTGGTGAAGTGGTCGATGTTCAAAGACGCCATACAAAGAAACCCAGTTAAAACCAGCAGGTGGTTATGTTCTTGCTTTCTCAGTTGTCGAGGAGAAAGTCTTGTGGTTGGTGATAATTCCCCGCCTCTCCTCCCCAGTCAAGTTGATTAGTCCAGGGCTGTGTCGAAGGTGTTGCGGGTCGGATAGCTACTTTGCTGTGTTTGTGGTTGTGAATCGGGACACGAGGATGCCTTAAAAGATAACGTGAGCTCGTGAGCTGTTGGAGGGGTTGTGTCTGTTACCGAGTTAACCGTGATGAATGTTGTTGATAGACGCCGTGCTTCGTGTGCCTCTTTCACGTTCACACAATAAGATCGGGGATATTTGACAAAGTATAAGGTATAAAAGGTGGGATATAAGATTTTGTGATCTGGGAAAGCATGGGAGTTCCAAGGATTTGTTCTGCGGGGGTGTTGGGTGATGTGGAGGATTGGAGTGATGATACCTTTTGAAGCTCCGTCTACCTTTCAGCTTTCATCATGAGACCCTCCATCAGATCGTCCCAACCGCCGTGACTTGGTTTTAGTTGCAACCCTCAAGGTGCCTGGCCTGACTAGGTCCTATCCAATGTATCGGATCTTACCATTGGCCATATTGGGGGTCTTTGGACAGCAATCGTGATGTGTAAAACGGCCGTACAACAAATAGACGCCAGTAAACAACCTACAGCCCGTCTGAGGCTGCCTGAGATGGATCCCTCCCTAGGCTTCTTTTACCCCTGGCCGGCTGTATTGGCCCTGCCCCGGAGTGCCTGAGTGCCTGGTCCGGGGGCCGTTTTTTGAGGCCAACTTCAGGTCCCGCGTTCTCTACCGTCCCCAGGAATGTCAACTGCCCGCTCTGTTATGCACATTATGCACACTCGAAGGCGTACATGGCATCCTTTGGTTCTCGTTTGCCTTCCATCCTTCTCCGGGTCTCGTGTCCTGAGGCCTTCCTTTCGGGTTTCCTGCAGACCTGAAGCTCTGGAAAAAGGAAGGGTGGCAGTGGGATGACAGGTCGATTCGATTGAAGGAGGCTGTGTCTCCGAAAAAGGTGTGAGCACGCACGGGGGCTGGGTGCATTTCCCAGTGGAGTTTTAAGACCGTGACGTGTAACCAAGGGTAAAGGTATGGGCAACCAGTGAGAGGCCGGCGCATGCCTGGAACACTTCCAATTAACACATGCATGCCATCCATCTCATGGACTCCATGCCAGGCATTGGGTGTTGGATGCCATGCCATGCGTGGGTCTTTGGGTTACGACCTTTCTTTTCCTATCCAGGGCAGGGCAGACGTTGGAGGTCGAAGCATGTTCGGCGGGTAGCTTTGCCAGACAGAGGGGAGACAGGTTTCAAGCTCATCGTCCTCAGTGCCTGATTTACCGGCCGATCCTCGTATGCCATAAAGACCCAAAGTGGATGGCATCTCGATCTGAGGAGAGAACTGACCTCATCCTGTTGCTTCAGACATGTTGGATACAGCGCTTATCCAGACTTGAAGAGTAAACAAAAACAGACCCCGTGGCCCATGATCATCATCTGAGGGGTAGTTTTAACCGCTAACGCGCGAAGCGAGCCTGAAGAGAGAATGAGGGGTTCATCGTTGACAAGAGAGAAAAGAAGATCGGAGGAGCTCCATTCTCCATCCTCCATTCAGCTTCAGCTACAAGAAAAAATGGGGAAGAAGCAAGGGTGTTAAGGGTGTTGTTAGTGTGTGTGTGTGGATACAGTTCCCAGCCCTATAAAGGCACTGTTTCCCTTCTGGGCAACGGGTCGACAGGGGCTCTGGCGATCCGCTTCAGACGCTTTCTGGAGGAAAGACACTTCAGAGACACTTCACCATCCTCCACTCGTTCCTGTGGCCGTCAATATTCTGATCCCGAGACTTGCGTTAATAAGATGAACTGAGAATGGTATCATGATGGAGAAACTAGGTCCGATCCACCGACGCCAGCTAGCTTACGAACGGTGTAAGAATGCTAGATACTCCGCCGAGATGAATCAGACCGGGTCACCAAGGCGACACCTCATCCTGATTCCTCATGGATCATTTTTACTTACGCCCCCAAGGCAAAAACGCCCCAAATAAAGGCCCCCAGATACCGACCTCGGTGGCCTAAAGAACGACCCAAACCCTCGGACCGTCGCATGAGTTGCATATAGGCGGTCAAAGTTTCAGTCAGCCAGAGAGAACACCTCAGACCGACGCAGTTGCTTAGTTCTGTCCGAACGCTTCGGGGTTACCGGCATCAAGCAAGTCGTGAGCCTCAATACACTATGTACTCAGACGGCGACACCCGCGCCCGTGCCCGGTCATCATCGTCATCATCATTCTCGGCAACCAAATCCGTATCCGAACCATGCGCCCCCAAGTTCAGGTTGCCCCCAAGTTCAGGTTTGTTCGTCTGTGGGCCTACAGGAGCAGGGCAAGGGCAGGCTGCTGAGCCGCACAACCTGAAAGCTTGGGGTAGCTCCCCGAGAGTAGGTATATGGACGAGGCTCAAGTCTGCAACAGGAATTTGCCCAGCCGGACGGATACCGAACGCTCTGTTTGGCCTGGGGCTGACTAAGGGTATTCCCCATCCCCACCACCCCATGTTCTGTTCTCGTGATAAGGCTCCAAAAGTGAAGAGTGAAGCAATAGTAAACGTTGGCAGACAACCATTTTGAAATCTTGAGGACACCGGATAATGGCCACGACCTCCGGCAGTTTGAAAATATTCGCTCACTCCCAGCCCAGAGCCGCCTTGTCCTTTCTCGTAAGACATGACAGGTCACATCTGGAGGCAGTTGAGTATCCCGAACGGCAACCCAAGGCCTCAGGCAGATAGCTGGGTTTGGGTTCTTAATATCAGTACCTGAACATAAACATAAATTGACTCCTTTTTTCCTCCATAACATTGAGTATTGGCAGCTGAGATATGTTACCTTCTGCCTCTCTTTTCCCTAAAACATCGTGATGGTTGACATGAATCCAGGTAAGAAAATTGGCTCCTATCTCAAGCTCTCGGTCCTTTTTTTTCGCAGCTTCTAGATCCCCATCTCAAGCATAAAACCGCCTCCCCGCTCCCGTCACGGCACATCTACGCCCTGCACACGCATCGGATAGAGTCCATATTGGTCAGTTCTATCCTCCGCGGGCACACATCAAGCACATATAGAGCGGGCGTCAAGACCGAATAACAACTGTTCGGCCAGTGGCAACAAAGTGCTCTTTCGGCTGCAGCCCCGTTTCCCCGTCTGCCTCTTGTCTCTTTGACGCTGTATGGACGGGATTGGATGGGTATCAATCCCGGTGCTGCTGCTGCTGCTTTTGCTGCAGCTTCCTCTGCTTCCTTTGGATGGCGGGACGGGAAGTATGCTATGGTAACGTACCCTACCTACCTACTCTATGCCATGGGGCACATCTGCAGTATATCATATTTGAAGACGGCGAGAGGACTACAACGGCGGCCGATTAGTCGATGATGATGATAGGAGTTGACGGTTGGCAGGTTGACAGGTAGATACCACTGTGCAATGGAACCAGTAAAAACAACAGGACATCTCCGTAACATTTTGGCATTGGTGGTAGATATTCGGGCATCAACAGCGTTTGACCAATAGAGATGTTGAGGGAGAGTATTGGTAGGATATGACGTCCGCTTTGTTACTTCGCAGACTTTGCTAGATGCTTGTGATTATCGATGGCGAGAGGAAACGCTCAGTGGTGAGTAATGACGAAGGAAAGAGTTTTTTGATGTTCTGAAAAAATCGAACAAATCGGACTTACCTTGTAAGCAACACCATCGCGGTCATCAGCAGCAGCATCACCAGCATCACCGTCAGCGTCATCAACAACATCATCATCATTACCCTGCCACTCTGTCGAGTCCATCGAATCTATCACTTTTCCATCCCGCATCCATCAGCATCAGCAGCAGCAGCAGCATCATCACCTCACACCCAGGATGCCCTACATACCGTTCGCTTAACCCATGTCTTCGTACCGTCTTCCATGTACGCAGTAGATATCGAGGCCGCCCATGCGAACCAGATCCCGTTACCACAGGTTACCACACTTTGCATATTCTCGGGACCGAACGAGCAACAACCCCTTCGCTTTGCGTTGCGAGCTTGTTTGGCTTGTACGTATGTATGGCTGGATGGGATACTGTAGTTGGAAGGGATATGCGACTGTTTCTGGAAGGGGATAACCGAGATATGTGAGAGTGGTAGCAGAGTGGTAGCTGAAGCAGAGGGGTAGTAGCAAGCGGTAACAGTAGTGCTGTAAGTGGATTGGGGATGGCTCAGGATGGGTTCAGCGAACTTCAGCCCATGTTCAATGAGCGCATCATCTGCCTCCCGAGTCTCGGTTGTTGCTCGCTTGTGGATGTGGACTTGTGGTTCCAAGATCTCTTGACTCTTTGACTCCTTGAGCGGAGGGACGTCGTGGTCAAGGGTTGTCTGACGGGAAGTGGGTGGACTGGTAGCATTAGGCATCCTGGGCATCGTTCAGTGCGTGCCTGAACTGGACTTTGGTCTTGAGGTTTCCATGGACATCTGAAGATGGATGAAAAGATCTGGCAGCAGCGTAAGCTCATTACAGCAACCAGCGCCATCAAGCTTTTCCATACACCGGTGGCAGTATTATACAAGAAAGAAGTGAACACACCCAAAAACGCAACAATGCCGCCGCTGATATTCGAAAGGTCATCATAGAGTGAAGATGTTGTATGTATGTAAAGACCCCTTGAAAGGTGTGTGCAAAATGTGTATGTTCCCAAAACCAAAAACGACGCTCTGCGTTTCCGTTTAACAGACGGTTATTAGTTTCTCTATTAACCGCCGCCCGCCAGTCCGCACTCCATTCCATTCCTTGAACGCCAATGATGATGCCATCCTCCTCTGTTCTCTTTCGCTAGATATCCTCGGCTCCTATGCCCGTCCCCACCCGTTGTCTTAACATGCCGTACAACTATTTAATCGTCGTCATCGTTCTTCTTAGACTCCTCCTTCTCAGACTTGTCGTCTTCGATGATCCGGCTCTTGTTGGCCTTCTCCCGGTCGAGGTTGGGGAAGATCAGGTCGAAGACATCAGAGTACCAGCGTACGGGCCGGCCCTCGATACCTTCCTTGACGTTCTGGAGAAGGAAGTGTTAGTAATCTGTTTGAATATGCTATAATACTTGGACAGAATGGAATTTTACCTCAGGAAGCTCAAGCCAGTCAGACATGTTGTCCTCAGGGAACAAAACCATCTTGCAGCCAGCTCTCCTAGCGGCCACAGTCTTCTCCCTCAACCCACCGATACGGAGCACCTTTCCAGTCAGTGTAAGCTCGCCGGTCATGGCGATCTGAGGATCAATAGGAGTGTCGAGCGCAAGCGACAGCAGAGAGGTCGTCATGGTGATACCGGCTGAAGGACCATCCTTTTGCACAGCGCCCTCAGGAACGTGCACGTGAATCTTGGCCTTGTCGAAGAAGCGGTTGTTGGGGAAGTCCTTAGCCATGACCGCCTTGGCGTACGAGTAGRCAATAGCGGAAGACTCCTTCATGACCGTCTTAAGGTTGCCGGTAATCTCGAGAGATGGCGAGCTCTTGGAGGTGAGTGCGCTCTGGAGGATAGACTCGACATACATGGCAGCGCCACCCATGGAAGTCCAGGCCAGACCCATGGTAACACCAGGGGGTGTCACATCATAGAGCCTGTCAGAAGTGAAGATCCGGGGGCCAACGTAGTCCTTGAGGTTGTCCTTGTTAATAACGACATGGACGTCCTCAGGAATCTTCATGGCGACCCGAGGCTTCTCCGTGGTCTCCTTCTCAGAAGCTTCGGTGGCGGCCTTCGGGCTGCTGGTCTCGCCGGACTCAGCCTCCTCGCTCTGCTTCTTCTCCGTCTCCTTCTGTGCAGCCTTACCCTCCTCGGTAAGAGCTTCAGATTCGGGTAGGGCCTGCTCGCCGAGGTCCTGAACGATCTTCAGGGCAGACTTGCGGTAGACCTGCTCAATCTTCTTCTTGAGGTTACGGACACCTGACTCACGGCAGTAGGACTTGTTGAGCTCCTCAATCGCGTCTTTCGTTAGCTGCACGTCAACGCCCTTGAGACCAGCCATCTCCTGGGCCTGAGGAGCAAGGTACTTCTCGGCAATGGCCATCTTCTCATCGGCAACGTATCCGGAGAGTCTGATGACCTCCATACGATCAAGAAGGGGTCGGGGGATGGTGTCAGTCAGGTTAGCCGTGCAGACGAAAAGGACCTTGGACAAATCAACAGGGACATCCAAGTAGTGATCCAAGAAAGAGCCGTTCTGCTCAGGATCGAGCAGTTCGAGAAGAGCAGACGAGGGATCTCCCTGGTAGCCACGGCCAATCTTGTCGATTTCGTCGATCAAGATCAACGGGTTCTCGGTCTTGCACTTCTTGAGGGCCTGGATGACACGGCCGGGAAGGGCACCAACGTACGTCCGGCGGTGACCCTTGATTTCGGCAACATCGGTAAGACCGCCAACACTGAAGCGGTAGTACTGGCGACCAAGTGCGCGAGCAATCGACTTGCCAATGGAAGTCTTACCGACACCCGGAGGACCGACGAAGCAGAGAATCTTGCCCTCGACGGTGCCGCGGAGCTTGCCGACGGCAATGAACTCGAGAATACGATCCTTGACATCCTTGAGACCATAATGATCCTCATCCAGAACCTTCATAGCGTTCAGGATATCGAAGTTCTCGGCACTGCTCTGGCCCCAAGGAATGTTGGTGAGCCAGTCCAAGTAGTTGCGCGTAACATTGAACTCGGAAGCGGCAGGCTCAAGGTGGGCGAGCTTGTTCAGCTCATCATCAAACACCTTGCGCACGGCCTCAGGCATAGCCAGCTTGTCAGCGAGCTCTTTGAACTTTTCGACGAGCTTGTCCTTGCCGTCAGACTCGATACCAAGCTCGCGCCTGATACCCTTCATCTGCTCCATAAGCCAGTATTCACGCTGGCGCTTGGTGATCTTCTGCTCTACATCCTTGGTAATCTTGGACTGAAGCTGAGCGTTAACGTGCTCCTTCTTCAGGACAAGAAGAGCCTTGTGCATTCTTTCTTCCACGTTCAGGGTAGAAAGAACCTCCTGAAGCTCAGCAGGCTCACCGGCGCTGACAGCAGCGGCAAAATCAGCAAGCTTGGCTGGCTCAGCCATGACATTACCGGTCGATTGGCTCATGCTAAAGGTGGAAATCTGATCCCGGAAGAGACTGTTCATGCTAGCGACCTCCTTGAAGACGTTTACGATCTCGTTCGTAACGGCTCGTATAACCTGGCTCTTGGGGTCGTAGGGTTCTTCCGTCAAGTTCTCTACATTAACAAGACTGACAGGATACTTCTTAAGGAACGATGTCGGCTCGTAGGGCTTCTGGCTTGGTTCGGGCCTAGGTGTCACAGCGCTTTCCTCAAAGCTCGCCACCACGTCACCCTTCTGCTCAGACTCGTCGGTCACCTTGGGAATCGGCTCGGGTACCGGCTCAGGGGCAGCACCCTCCTTCGCACCATCGATTGAAGCAGCCTCAGGCGAGCCAGGAGGAATAAGCTCCGACAGCTTGATTCTCCGGTGGGGGTAAAGAATCGCGGTGAGACTAGCACCCTCGCCGTTCTGGTTGTTCATAGGGAAAGCGCTGGTAATTTGCGCAAAAACACCGACGTCATAGACATCGTCGCGGTTCCGGATAACATCATCGTCGGCGTTCTCGTCCTTGAACAAGAAAGCTCCCACGTATGGCTGTCCGCGCTTGATCATTTCTGTAATAGCAGCAGCGACATTGGGGTCCTTGATGGTAATGGCCTTGTAGAACCCGGGGAACAGCGGCCGCTTTGCTATAGGGATCGCCATGACCTGGGGGTAGATCTCTGGTACAACGGGCTTCGTCAATGCCTTATCACCGGGCTTGCGGCCTCGCTTGCCACCGTCTTCGGAACCACCGTCTGCGCCCGAGCCCGAGCCGGCAGATGAACCGCCAGCAGCGCCAGCCTTTCCATCTTCTGGCGCCGCCGGGGCATCCGAGGACTTGGACTTGGACTTGGCCTGTTTCGATTCGGCCTCCTTTGCTTCGGCCTCGGCGTGCTCAACGTTTGCTTTGCGCTCCTCCTCTGATAGCGGCTCGATCGAGTTGTCGAAGAAGCCCTTGTCGTTCTTCTTCCCCAAAGCAGTGTAAGTCGAGAAACTCGAGAGGGTCGTCGGTCTTTCGTGTCGGKGCCGGGTCATGGCATGTTGCCCAGCCGCGACGAGAGGGCGTATCGAAGAAGTGGTCAAGCTGGAAGACCTAATCGAATGCGCGAGCGAGGTCCTCGACGCGAGGATGCGCGGGATGCGCTGTCGGGACAGCATCTTGGATACAGGCAATGTCGAGCGGGCCTGGGTAAAAGGATATCGTAGAGGTCGAGCTTCGCGAGGAGGAATGTCGTCTTATTTTGGGAGCGCGGACCCAAAATCGGACCAAAGGCGACGGTGGACGGGAGTTGCGGTCGGAGGGGAGGATGGATGTGGTTGAGAGTGGGATGGCGGGAGAGGTCGCGGCGGGGGAGATGGAGATGCGGCGATGCGGCGGGATTTGGGAAAAAAAAGTTTACAGTTGTAAAATAGTATACAGTCAAAGATAAGAAGATGAAGGGGCTTTTGCCGCTGGTTCTATTGTATTCAGTGTGTGTAGCGAGGTAGGACGACGACTCCCAGGAACCCAAAGCCCATGACTCTCTCTCTGTCTCTGGCAGAATGTATGAATAATCAACTTGACGGGAAGGCGAACAGCGACTCAAGCTCCCTCGGTTTTCGGCCGGCGGTAGAAGATGGAGGAATTACTGTCTTCTAGGTACCGTCCCGGTTGCGTCACGGTACAAAGGTACGTACCGGCCCGCTAACAGCTCGTCCGCCGCCCTCGGCCCTCCAGACCGGACAGCCAGGAGCTTCAATTCCATCACTGTTGGTTTAGCGCCCGGTCGCCAAGCCGCTTAACCACCTGCGGTATAGATCGTCAACTCATAATCGTGAAGTCGCACCTGTAGCACCACTCGCCGCCTGGAACTGCTGCCGGAGAGGTTGCGGCGAGGACAGCAGCACCGATCCGGAGCGGGGCATCGGCAGGCACGTTCGCTACAGACAGCTCTCCGCAGGGGTAGTAGCCCGCATATCAGAACGCCCAAGTCGAAGGTAATAACTGCATGCTCCAGGTCAACACCGAATTCTTGTCCTCTTTCAACTTTCACAACACTTATACCACAGGCTCCGACTATCAGCTATATAAAACACCAATTGATCAGACAAGATCCTTTCGACTGGAGACCTGATCACAGGAGCGTCCACTTCAACATCCCTTCACATATATTTTAACGACACTTCAGCTGGCATATAACCCCCAACATGGCGCCACCTCCATCAGACGACATCACCTCCGGAGTCTTCAAGATGTCACTCAAAAACGCTCCCAAAGCCAAGGCGAAGAAGCCAGAGCCTGTCGCCGACAGTTGGGAAGACGAAGATGTCAGTTCGGAGTCCGAGCCCGAGGCCAAGACTGAACAGAAGTCTGAGCGTGAGCGTGACTTTGGTGCGGAGCCGGAATCGTGGGATGACGACAACAACAGTGATGAAGAGAGAGCGCCCTCTCCTCCACCTTCACGTAACAGAAAGCCAGAGCCATCAACTACCACTTCACTTCCACCATTTCTTGACTACAATGGACCAGGCAGCGCCAGCAACACTGCCTCTTCAGAGTACAAGAGACCAGAGAAGACGGACGCAGTAGCCCGCCGGATGATTGCCGGTGCTCTTGGGCTGAAAGCACCCAAACTGACCGAGGAGCAAAAGGCTTACGACCGGGCCTTGCGCGAGAAGGAGCGCAAGAGGAAGGAGGAGGAGAGAGAGCGGAAGAAGAAGGCAGAGGAGGAGGCCTTAAAGGCCAAGCAGGCAATTTGGGAAGACTAAGAGCATTCCACTCAGCTCAGAGAATGTCCAGCCGCCTACTCGGCAGGTCTTGAAATCCCTTTACCCCAGTGCTGTTGGGCTTTTGGGTGAAACTGGCTTCAAGACCTGCCGAATATCCCAGCCGGGGCATGGAAATACATTTACACAGCGTATCTCTCACATCCTCAAATGTGTCATCAACATCAGGCGCAATCATCTTTTCTATCTGTACTTTCCGAGGCTTCATCTTGCTCAACATCGCTCGACGCCGGCAAGCCTTCCACCTTGATCAACCGAAGATGTTTCCCCTTGTGCGTCAACACCATCTGCTCCCCACCCTCCGGAGAATGTCGTTTCGCAACCCCCAACCCCTGCAGCCCTTCCTGCTCGGCGCGGTGATTCCACAAGAGCTGTTCAACCTTCCCCCCCCTAGAGCATCCGATGAACACCAAGGGCCACCTGCTCCTCGCCAGCGCGTCTCGGACTCCCTTTGTGGCTATTTTCGAGGCCACCAAGACGCCAAACACTTCCGACCCTCTCCATCCAACTGGCGCCCCAACAAATGCGCCCTCCAGCTCCCGGATCAGATAAGGGCGAGTGCTTTGGATGGCCTTGCACTGCACAATGACTCGTAAGGGACGCTCGGCCGTCGGTACGGACCAGGTGCCCAGAAGATCGATTCCGAAGTCGTGTTGCCCGCCTACCCGGTTGAGAGAGAAGCCGTATGCTGCTAAGAGGGAAGCTATCGTGTATTCGTAGTGTGTTCCGACAAAGATGGTGGTTTCTTGACCGAGACCGGTGCGCTTGGCATACTGGAGGAACGAAGCAAGGTCGTGGTGGTTGGAGGACTTGGAAAGTGGGATGTTGGGATCAGTACGTCCTCCATTATCCGAGGCGTTGGTGATGCTGGTGGTGGTGGTGGTGACCGGCGAAGGGACTGCGGAGGACTCGGCGGTAGTATCTTTTTGATCCGGCGCATGGTCGGAGGAGAAGCACCGGAGCGGTTGAGAGCCCGGGCTGCAGTATAATCGGCGCGCTCCGAGTGTGAGCCGGGAAAGTCGTGCAGCCATGGGCCTCATTGTGATGTTTAACCTATGCGCCCTGATATTGGATATCTCTTGTTTCTTTCTGCTGTAGACCTTCCAAACAATCAATTGACTGAATACTTGGTGCTTCAACTTGATCGTATAATTTCCTTGTCGACTCGACAAAGTCTTAGTGTTATTTTCGTTTATTTTCAACTTGCATGAATTCTGAAATGCCATGTCGAAGTCGATAAAGTTAATGATGGATGCATGGTGGATCGCCAGCAGCGAAGTTTTCCCCTTTCATTGGATGAAGCTTCCATTTTTCAGTGGGTCGCATTGTGTCAATAGTGGATCCATCCCGTCTGGATCCTGCATGCACCATGATGCATCCCCCGCTGTCGTCGCGGTCGTCGCGGTTCAAGCATTCAGTTCTGACAGTGACAGCTCCCGTCTTCCTGTCTTCACAGGCAACCACGATCGCGTTGCGACACTCTTCTACCCGATTGCGCGAACTGAACCTCTTCGCAGCTTCGAATCTACCAAATTTCCAAACACCAACACCACCAAAATGAGCGACCGTCTCTCCCAGCTCCAGGAGGCTGTCGACCAGGTCCGTCTTTCCTCCCCAACCCGACAGCGCACTCGCTTTTTGCGCCTGCTCCCTCTCAACCTCCCCCCCTCACTCACTACATCCTCAACCCATCGCTAACAACCGCCCTCTCCAGCTAATGGAGCAATTCATAGCCACCTACTTCTACATCGACCGGCACCACGACCTCAAAACCTTCGGTCCAAAAGACACCATCGCGCCCTCCAAAGCCGACCAGCCGCCCGAAGTCGACACGCTCCCGCCCGACGTGTTCCAAGCGGGGCAGCTCGAGCTCGCGCGCGATCTTATTACTAGAGAGCAGCAGATCGAGTACCTGATTTCTAGTTTGCCCGGACTTGATAATAGCGAGCACGACCAGATGCAGAGCATCAAGGAGCTGGAGGAGGAGCTGAATGTTGCTGAGAAACAAAGGCAGGAGGCGGTCAAGGAGAAGGATGAGGTGTTGGTTAAGTTGGATCAGACGTTGAGGAGTATTAGGAGGTATTGATTTGGGGCGGAAGGGGGAAACACTGGGGAGTTTTGGGTCCGTGGGTTCAAAAGTGCATGGATTACGGTGCTGGCAGGTGCTGGCAAGGAATTTGGGCATTGGGGTTAAGCGACTGCGGATATGCTCTTCACATAAAAGCATTGGGGATCACGGCGTTTAGGCGAACTACAAGAAGGAAAGAATACTCGGCTTCGCGTCACAATACACATGCACCTTCGAAGGAAGGGACATAAAGAGTTTGAAGGGAAACAAAACTGAAGTTTTTCAGCCGTCTATATGCAAAATCCAACTACGTGCTCTATGTGATCTATCATTGCTGAGCCGTACATACTACTCCCCGTCATATCACCAAACCCTCATTGCTCGTCCTTCTTGAAGAGCTCTGGGAATACCGTCCGCAACTCCTCCAACGTAGTTATTTGGTACTTGGACGCCGGCGTCTTCGGTGGCTTCACGCCCTCTTCTACCAAGTGCGCCGTCGTCCACCCCAGCTCCTGCGCCTTCTTGCAATTTAAGTAGGAGTCATCTGTGTTCACACATGTTAGTCAGAGCCCGACACTCCCTCTTCACCAGCACTTCACTTCAGGAAGATAACTCACCAACAAAATAACAATCCTCCCACCTCTCCACCCCCGCCTCCCCCATCGCCTTCACAAACATATCCTCATGCGGCTTACAAACCAGCGGCGTCTGGCTATAATCGCAGAACGTAATCCCCTCAAAGAACTCCTCAATCTCCAGCAACTTGACCACCCGTCTCGCATGGTTGATGTACGCGTTCGTAAACAGCCACAGCTTGACCTTGCTCTTGTCGATATCCGCCAGCAGCTTCTTGAGGGAATCGCTGGGCTTGATGATGTCATCGAGCGSCAAAGCGTCGTCCACTTTGGCGTTGTACTCGAGCGGGTCGATCTGGTGGTGTCGAACGAGCCCTTCGATGGCCAGGCCGTAGTTTTGGTAGTACTCCTTGTGTAGGCGGACGGCGTCTTCCCAGGGGAGGTTGAGGTGGCGGGCGAAGTATTGGTCGATTAGGTCGGCCATTAGGTCGTGGACTTTGGCGCCTGTTGTTTTGGGGGGTGTGAGTCTTTGGCTTCTTTTCACGTTGTTTTGTTCGGCTCCTCAGATTTGAGGTCTTACTCACTCTTGGGGTAGAGGCAGTTGTCGATGTCACTATGGAGTAGTTAGCGGTGATTCAAGTCTTAGAGACACTTCAGATCGGATTATCACTTACAAGAAGAAGACAACGCGGTTGTCCGGTTGGCCATTGCCGTTGGTGGTGCTTGTTTCTTGGGCCGCCATTGTCTCTGTGTTTCTGGGCTCCAGTCTTTTTCAAGTTCAAAATTGCCTGATTTGGCTATTGTCGAAGAATTGTTTGCTCTCTTCAGATGTTGTTGACCGGTGATTCAGGTGTTGTTGTTGCAATACTGGGTTTGCGTCTTGTTATATGGGGTTGGTGTTGGTGAAGTGAAACTGTGAAAGTGCCAACTCAACGAGTTTGTGCAAGTGCGTGCCTGTCAAAGATGCCGTGTATTTGTGTCCTTGAATCTCAAAAAGGACGAGTGATTGTTTCTCGGTTGGTTAGCTACAGATGTGATTGATCTTTCTTCCTTTCCTACGACCTTCAACCAACTTCCTGCCCCTTTATATACTTGTTCTTATGACATCAAGCATGACTTCCATCAGGTTCCTCCGTCTCCTCCCCAAGACCCGTGGGACATCGTTCGGTTGACTCAGGCCGATGTCTCGTTCATCCCGCCCTGTGCTCCTTCTATCCGACAGCCGGTGTCAGATGGTGGCTGCCAAGAACCACCAAGGTTCACCCAGGATGGCCCGTGCGTCCTCGTCGCTAGCGGTCTTGGCGACTTGGCCCAGCGCCGATCAAAAGTGACGGGACGCCAAATTGTGCTCGGAGCTCCTTGTCGGCTTTCATGGAAACTCCATTTTCCATTTCCACTTCACCAACACTTCACTTTGCTCTTCTTCCACTTCGTCCAACTCTGCACAACCATCTTTCTGGTGGTCCGCAGGCGAGAGTCGTATTGTATTGTTCACCTCCGCTGCTAATCAACACGGTATAGGGACTGGAATAGCACATCGATTGGTTCTTCTTTTCTTCTTCTTTTCTCTTTCGACTGTACCATCTATATAAACACCTGCACCAAGATCATTTGGCAGTTGCGTTTTCCATTACATACAGTTGGCATCCGGTCAATTGCTCGGTGTACTGAGCTGGGCTTTCTACTTGGGACGCTTCCAACCTTTTTTACGGCGAAGGGAAAACAGCAGATGGCGGGAGGACCGGCAGTGGCTACAATGCCCGCAAGAGGGGGGCCGCTTGGAGGGACAGTGGGAGTATCTGCTTCCGCGAACGCATCACTGATGGCAACGCTCAGACCTGAAGAGCGTCATGAACTCGAGCAGTACGAAAAGATCCTGCGCTTCCGCGATGAGGTGGTCAGCGGTACACATCCGCGCATTAAGCCAACACACGTTGGAAAACCGACCAACGGCCCTGGCCCTGTCCCGCCAGCCAATGCCTCCGCCGCTTCAGCAGGCCAGGCGCCTGGAGGAGCAAAGCCGGCTGTGAATGGGAACCGCGCAATGACTGATAACTTCCAGGCTTACCAGGCAAACCTCAAGAAGCCGGCGGTAAATTTGGGTGGGAGTGTGCCTGGCTTGGGGACCTTGTCCAACTCTTCTACCGAGCAGTCCAAGCCGAAAGTCGAAATCAACCCGATACTGTTGGAGAAGTCGGATGACTTGATCAAGGCCGAGATTCAGCTGCAGAGACAGCGCATCGAACGTTCTCTCCGCGAAGACGTCGAGCAGCGGCGGGTGTCCCAGAAAGGCGCCCTGCAACCGTCCGAGCAGCCTGCTGACTTCGATATTGCCGATGTGTTGGCGAAAGCATTGATCCTGGTTCAAGCAAATGCTGCTCAAACTACTGATGACACTGTTGCTAACGCTTCAGCTTCGGGCGACTCATTCGATGACAACACCTTTTACTCGAGCCAGCACGGCACGCCCGACTCTCACCACCAGTTAGCTCGCGTTCCTACCGAGTCCGAAGACGAGCAGATGCGCGATGGATCACCGTACGAACCCGAGCTAGACCTCGAGCCCGTTGCCGTCCCAGCCGAGCAACCCAAGCCTGCTCTCCCGAGCGCGCCGGCAGCACCTACAAACCTCCCGATCGCAAATGCTCACGCCTCAAGCAGCGCCAGCAGTGTCCCCCAGCCGTTCAACGTAACAAACGTGCCGGGCACGTCGAGCGCAGCTACAAGTGTCAGCCGGGCTGCTCGCCAATTCCCTCCGTCCGAAGCTGTCAGTTCTCGTGATAGTGGCCGGGCAAGTCGCTCCGAAGAGCCGACCCATACAGGAAAGGAACGGGGTGGTGGCTCGCGAGACTTGTCGAGAGTTAACGAGCAGCTATTGAGACAGGCGTCAGGACCTGAGGGATCACCGGTTGTTCGTGCTCATAATCTTTTCCCTTTCGCACCCCAGCCATCCCGTGTCTCACCCTTGCCCACTGCTGCTCTTGAACAGCCGATTGCTCTATCGGAGACTGGCGGTCGTCGGGCCACTCCGGCTCCGGCCCAGGGGGTCGCTGCTCTCAGGAAGCAGCCCTCAGCTGTCTCTAGTCCGGAAAGCTCACCCCACGGAGGAGAAAGGCCTGGGGACAGGAAGAAGAACAAGAAAAAGAAGAGAAAGGCAGATCGACTTGCGGAGGCCGCTGCCGCATCGCCGTACATTAAGCCTGAGCCGCGATCCCCGTCTCCCATGTCAGCTCCCCAGTACACACGTCCGACGAAGCGTCAGAAACAGGGGCAGCAACAACAACAAGGGCCTCCTGACTATGATGATGCAAGGTTTGGACAGCCAGGTTCCGTAGAGGGTGCCTACCAAGAGCGCCTGCAGCCAAGAGTACAGAGGGAGGAGCGGGTTGTGGGATATGAGCGGGAAATCGACCCTCGTCCTCGTCTCGAGGGCGAGCCTCTGCTCGCCACCCCCAGGTATGAAAGGGTCTACTACGATGATCCCAGAGCACCACTCAGCGGTGGTCGGTTGCCCGGTTCGCCAGGCATGCATCCTTCCCCTTACGCCCCCCGCGAGGTGCGCGTTGCTCCGAGGAACGTGATCTACGATGTCCCTCCGGCAGATGATGGTTACTATCGCGATGTTCGTGCTGCTTCAAGGATGAGCATGCGCCCAGCAGCGTATCGTGAGCGCTCCTCGCGATCACCAGTTGCGTATGAGCGTGTCGCACAGCCAATGGCTCCTCCTCCCAGGGTGCCCGCCACTCGCATCGTTGTTGATGCTTTCGGCCGGGAGTACATCGAGCCGCCTCGGCCCCAAAGTGTGGTTGCGGAAAGACCTGAGATCGTGTATGCTCGTCCGCCACCACCGCGCGCTGTTACCCGGAGACCAGAAGGCTACGATGACGAGGTGATGGTTTACGAACCCACTTCGCCAGGCTATGTTCCTCAGCGTCGTGTGATTGCTCAGCCAGAGTACGTTACCCCTGAACATAGAGTGTACAGGGAGCGTGCTTATCCCACTCACCCCATGGGCCCGCCGTCCGGCGACTATGTGCCGTCGAGACTCAGGGTCGAGGGCCGGCCTGTTGTCGAGATGCCTCAGGAGTACATCGCGAGACCGGGAAGCGTTCGTCCCCCGATGGAGCCCACACGCTACGAGAGTGTCGCGGCTTACGACCTGCGGGCGGTTGACGAGCGTCCCCGCGAATACTATGGCGGCAGAGCAGCTAGCGTCAGGCCAGTGGCAGAGGCAGTCCGCTACGAGGCGCCTCCTCCTCTTGGCTATGAGAGACGCATGGGAGGAGAACCGAGCCTGAGGGAGTATGCCACGATTCGATCAGCAAGCGTTAGGCCCCCTCTTGATGCGGCCAGATATGAAATGAGAGGCGACTACGGAGCAAGGCTAGGAAGCGTGCAGCCGGAGATGGCCGGCCGTGAATATCAGGGCCGTCAGGAGATAAGGAGAGACGTTATGCAGCCGCCTCCGCCGCCGGTGGGAGGTCGCGCTTATAGTGTGTTTCCACCTGAGCAGCCTCCCACACAGGTGATGCGTGGAGATGGTGGTGCGTATGGGGATGAGAGGTACTACGCGCGGCCGCCGCCTGTTCAGCAGGAGGATGATGAGGTACTTTACTTGGACCGGCCTCCCATGCAGGAAGCTTATCGGCAATATATGAGGAGGAAGGAACCAAAAGAGGCAGACTAGAACCTGGACGTTTTGGCCTTGTCCAGCAACTTCAAGACAGGGACGGACTTGAAGGGGGGTGTTCAGTTTCTGGTTTTTGGAAAACATGTGATAGACCACCAGACGTTCTATCCTTTACGTTACTGATGGACATCACTTATCGCCATCGTCACTCATGGAGGAAAGCGAGTTCAGAGCATTGACTGGCAGGATAGCTTGTACGAGGAGATGGTATATATAGAGCGGATGAGGAAGCCTGTCATATTACCAGTGTCCAAAAAGGCCAGCGTGGCAGTCTGCTGAATACGGGCTGCAGAGTATGAGTATATAGATGTCACGAAGTTAAATCAAGCGAAGGAAGCCGGGCGAAGTCAAAGAAATAAACAGGCATAAAGTCCCTTTGCCCACACGTGAAGGTACCTAAACAGGTCGATTCATCGTAGGTACAGTAAGTACTTCCACATCGATGCAAGCTTCCAGTTTCTTTTATGCCTTTCGAGTTTCGAGATTCCTTTGTCATCTGTCGGCAATGTCTGTCCGTTCCGTTGCCCGTTGTCCGTTGCCCGTCCGTTCGGAACTGCGGATCCGACCTCGTCCAGCAGAGCCCAGCAACAACGTCATCACTCACCTCGGAGACTCCAACGACTCCACTGTAGACAACATCCCATCTTATCCGGTTCCTATGGGCCTACGGGCATCGAGACGGGCATAAGTACCTACTAGTGTACATACATGGCCAAAAGACATACATGGAGTTGCAGCAGCTAGGTTGGATGGAGCTTGTAAGCCTCGTTTCCTTCAGCCAGCAGAAGTGGTAGGTAGGTAAGGCAAGGCAAGACAGTCAAGACAAGGCAAGGCAAGGCAAGGCAAGGCAAGGCAGGGTAAGGCAGGGTAAGGTGAGCAGGCTCGGTGGAAGTGCTGTCTGCTGTCTGGGACTGCAGTGTACGGACTATAAGTACGGACTATTTCAAGGACAGGTCCAGTTATTTTGGGACTTGCATGGCAGCATGAATGCTTGAATGCTTGAAGTGGCAGTCCTGGCCAGCAGGGAACCGGATAGTGAAGATCTTGGGGACGACAGATCTCCGCGAGGGATACAGCTTGGCGGTTGACAGGTTGACAGGTGTGTGAGAGTCTGTATGTAGATCGATCAGGGACAGGGACGAAAGGGACGGTTTTGGCGATCTTCCGTCTAGGTATAAGTCGGGCAAGGAGGGGAGCTCGGTGGGAGAAAAACTACCCAGCTCTGTCTACTCGGCGACGAATAGATATTTCTATCTTGTTTTACAACTACTATCGAACACTTGATAGAATCCGGTATTTGCTGCAGTTTGATTTTGCCGCTTTGTTCTGCAGCTTCAGCCTTTTAAAACGAAGGTACGAGATCAATGAATGACCTCGATGCTGCTGTTGTGTACATGCCCCCCTTTTGAATGAACCCCCTGGTTGCCTGCCGGCCGGTTGAGGATTCGAGAAGCTCTTGGCCCAATGGCAAACAAAAACATTGAACTCGAGCAGGCGGGTGTCCAGGACAGACGGGCATAACGAGACATGTAATACTTTGCAGTGTCAAGCAGCAACCCCGGATTAAGCAGGATAATGTAAAGGTAAGCATATGCCCGTTACGCATTCTGGACAAGCACCAAAAGGGTCCAAATTCCAAACCTTTGATCTTGATTCTGCATGCCCGAAAGAATGTCAGGCAGTTTTCAGGGTGTCTTTTCAGGCAAAGGCAAGGCTACCTAGCCAGAGCTACTGCAGCTCATACAGGTAAAGCAGAAACGGTTGAGACGATCCATCCATCTTTGGGGTAAGCTTGGGGGACCACTGCAGGTGTTCGGTGATTGCAAGTCGTTGTGTTGAACGGTTGAGGAGTTGTTTGATAGGTATATGGATCCGATGAGGTGGTCAGCATTGGATTTCTATCTTGGATAGGCCTGGTTGGTAGGCAGATGCCGAACGACGGGAGTTGAACACTTGCACACACACACACACTTTACAACACGTATCCACTTTCGAGGATACGTTGAGGGAAAGTAAAAGCCAGTGAGAAGTTGAGAAGTGAAGAAGGGCCAGGTTGAAGTTTCAAAATGTGTGATGTACAGATGCAAGTATCTCGAGACTATTTCAGTGAGGTGGAAGCTGGACTTGTACGTAGTTGGGCTTGAATATGGAATGGAGCTGTTCATTCCGCTGGATGTCTTACACCTTGATGTATGTGTGTCTTTACCTAGCTGATGCCGGAGAAACCTATCTTGAGCTAGAAGTTGTCTCTTAAAGATACCGGAACTGGGTGGTGACTGTGCTTGACAAAAATCTTCATGCCCATGCCTGACTGACTGACCATTTTTATTGCTGACAGTGATACGACCATGTGGGATTGGAGATGGGTGATGTGTGAAAGCACACACTGCAACGGCACTGCACCGCCCACTCAGGTGCTGCTGCCCACTTTTGCCCGCTGGTTGAGCCAGTCACGATGGAGCAAACCTTGGAAACGCACAGACCAAGCTAAACTGCCAAGAACGACTCTCCCAAGTCTCCATTCAAATGAGCTGTCCAATGGCTCGTGCGCCGCCCGGGGGATCCACCGCTGGGYGTGTCCCGGTATCTCCACTCCCTCCACAACCTAACCGTGACGTGGTCCGTGCTCCCGTCGGTCGCTCAGCTTCCATCTCCCACGCTCCCCCCAGACTCTCTTTTAACTGTGTGCGTGCCGTGTGCTTGAACTGTCCACCTACCATACCGACTGGCCATTGTGCCATTGAGCAGCCAGGCCACTCTCGAGCCACTTTGAGCACCCCGACCACCGACTGGATTCCGTATCCTACAGCACTACCTTACCACCTCCAAGCAGTTCCTCCTCCTCCTCCGCGTCCGTCCTCCACCTTTTTCCCCTCCCCCAACCCGAACACCACTGCTTCTGTATACATCAACCGAAGGAAAAGAGCATCCCACTTGCTTCTTTTCCGCTCTCTTTTCCTTTTACCGATTGTCAAGTTCTTTGAGATACCCCCTTTTTTTCTCGTTTTATTTCTGCGATTCCCGGCACGAGCCTTGCCGCCCTCTCCGAAGCGCCCCCCCCCCCCAGTCGTGTCCAGTCATCATCATCACAAGCAGCAGCAGCACCAGCAGCAGAGCAGGAGGAAGCAGCAGCAGCAACAACAAAACAACAACAACACAGCATACACCATACGCCTTTGCCCCGTTACGCTGCCCCTCGTTGTGGTCTCCCTTCCCGCCCCCGCCATTATCCCCGAACGCACCAGCACCACCACGACATCCGACGAAAGGCAGTGTGCAATAGGGCCAGGTACCTTTACCTACATATACAACACAACAGACACCGGCACCGGCAACGACGCCCTTTTCGGTCTCTCTCTTTTTACAGTACACACAGCGCAGTGGCCTCATTTCCGGGCCTACTGCTGACTTGGCCTCCCTGCCGCCCTTGTCATTCAGCCTGCTTCCCAGCCGTGCACCTCCAGTCGCTCGACCACGATGAATAAACTAGCAAACATGCGTCACTGGCCCGAGAGGATGAGCCCTAACTTTGGCATGTCCCGGTCGTCAATGGGCATGCCTCAAATAATGCACCAGCCCAAGATCGCTCCCCAGGGTCCTCCACCAATCTCGAATCCCCAGCCTCCCGATGCCATGATTCACTACACGTTTAACGTCCACTTCGCCTCCGATCTCGCCGGCCCCGACACCGAGGACATCCTCCACTCGACCACGGATGCCGTTCTTAGATGGACACATCCCGAGGATGCCCCCGATGACGTTCCCGTGTGGCAGCTCCCCGTGCACACCCAGAATGTCGAGAACCTGCGCCGCCGTTGCGAGGACTTCACCAATAACCCCATGCCCATTGAGGCCCACGTCAGCGCGACCACTCCCAAGAATGGCCGCAGCCAGGTCGTCACCGTGACTCTTTCAGGCACTGCCGATTGTGTTTACAAGACTCGGGAAACCATCTTGAACGAGACGCCCTCTCTGATGGTGGGTTATCCATGTGTGCCATATGTCTCTTTGTGACCCATTTCGCTAAATCAATACTGTCCAACAGCGCTGCACCCACGTTGATGTTGACGGCCACTTGGTTGCCGATCTCACAGAGGGCCGCCTGAAACCGTCCGTAACCGCCTTCCTGGATGAGGTCTCCAAGTTCTGTGGTGTTGATATCTTTCTTCTGGGCCCCAAGCTCACTCCCCTTGAGGACGGACTGAATGGAGGCTTGTCTATGCGCAGAGACCAGCGTTGGAGGGTGGCCATCTACGGTGACCACATCTCTGCTGAGCACGCCAAGTCCCGTGTGCTCATAAAGATCGACCAACTTGTAGGCACTTCTAAGAATCGTCTCGTGATATCGAATGCTTGCTAACATTATGACAGCTTGGGAGAATCGTTGATGCCGTCCAGATCGATCTGAGCGTACAACCGCTGCTCTGTGGCCGAAACCGGAAGAACATCAAGCACATCGAGTCTGCCACCAACACTGCTATCTATTTCCCTCCGTGCTTCTCCCACGCCTATGGATACTGCCCCCCTGGTGCCCTGCGTCGCAACCCTGACGAGGTCTTCATCACTGGCGAGACCCCCGAGGCCATTTCGCAAGCCAAAACTCGGATCCATCAAATCCTGACGACCATCAGACTCTTTGTCAAGGATGTCACGATCGCTATGCCCAAGATTGACAGCATTTTGCTGGGCCGGATGGACAAGGTGCGCAAGATTATGGAGACCAACAGTGTCTTCATCATGCTCCCTCCGCTTGCCTCCAGACAAGGCACGATTCGTTTCCAGGGCCCCGAGAACCTCCATGTCGAGCGAGCCATCCGCGAGCTCATGTCTCTGGTAAGCTTTTGCTCCCTTTATATGTATGGGTAGATAAACATCAAAATTAACCACCTTCCTAGGCTGGCCAATTTTACCATGCATCCTGGTGGATCAACCAGCCGGATCCTCGCCTGCTCCCCAGCGCTCAGGAGATCCGAGCCTTGCTCAGCGATGTTTGCGCCAACTCCGATGCCGATATCGCCTTCGATAAGGTCGCCTTTACGCTTACCGGCTCTGATGAGGCCGTCAAGGAGGCTCTCCAGGTCCTGTCGGACATCAAGTTCGTGACCACAGTCCAGCACCAGATTCGTGTCAAGATTGAACTCGCCAATGAGCACAAGGAATTTGTGAGCGGCAAGAAGAACGGCAAGATCAACAAGATTATGAGCCACTGCAATGTCCAGATCGTTTTCGACAACTTCGGCGAGTACAACTTCAACATTGACGTCTTGGCACACAACTACACGTCGATGAAGGAGGGTTTGACTTTGGTGGAGCAAGAGATGCCCGCGTCCATTTCCTTCCACGTCCCGGACCAGTACCATAAGCGTATTATTGGTATCGGTGGCCAGCACATCCAACGCATCATGAAGAAACACTCCGTGTTTGTGAAGTTCTCAAATGCTATGGATCGTGGTAAGTCTACTTCACCACCGTATACTGTGATTGATGAAGTTTGTCTGCTAACGTTCAATCAGGAGGAATGGGCCGTGATGATGATGACAGCCGTGTTGACAATGTGATTTGCCGGACTCCGGCCCGCAACGCCCAGAATCTCGAGCTCGTAAAGACCGAGATTCTGGAGATGGTTGATCGTGAGGTACGTGGCTTCAACTCTTTGAGGCATACCATTTCAGTAACTGACTCCCAAACAGGACTCTGAGATCACTACGCAAACCGTCAACGTCGATCGTCTATATCACCGCCAGCTCTTGGCCCGCCTGCCCGAAATCGAAGTGCTGGAAAAGAAGTACAACTGCAAGATCAGCTTCCCCAGCACCGAACAGGCTAGTGATGAGGTAACTGTTCAGGGACCTCAGTGGCAGGTCCCCATGTGCGCTGACGAGTTCTTGGTAAGCTTAAAGCCGCCGATCATCTTGGAAACAATCGAATCGTAACTAACGGTACTGTTATAGGGCATGGTTCCGGACAAGCATGAGGTGGTTCTGGAGCACTCTGAGCCTTTGGTCAAGTTCCTCGAGTCCCCTGAATTCCTTCAGAATATTGTTCCGAAGCTGAAGTCTCAGCATGAGGTCCAAGTCTCTGTGCACGAGAACACCGAGGACCGCGCAGCTGATGCCGCTCCCACGGTCACTTTGCTGTGGGCCTTTACCCGCAACAATGCCGGCGGCCTGCGCGACGCTATGGATTTCCTCCATAGCCAATTTGCTACAGCTGGAATTGAACCGGTCGTCATCAAGGGTGCCATCCCCCGCCCCAGATCTGATACGTTCGAAGAGGCGCTTCAGTATTTCGACTCTAAGATTCTTCAGCATGTGGCTGCTCCTGTTGCTACGGATGCGCCTGCGACGCCTACGTTCGGCGAAGACCTTGTCCGTGAGCGCAGCAACATTTTTGATCGCCTCCGCAAGCCCGGAAGCATGTCTCTTTCCTTCTTGGACCGCAGAAAGAACAGCTCTCACTCTGCGACCAATTCGTTCTTCAAGGGTTCCGCCAATGTCTCCAAGACTTCGTTGATTTCGATTGAATCATCCCGGAGCTTCAACGCTGATCGTAACCCCTGGAACGACAGCGGTGTTAACCTCCCGGATGACGACAACAACCCTTGGGGCACTTCGCGTGTATTCGAACCCAATGGCCTTATTCACAAGCTGGCCATCCCCATGGCTGGAGATTCTACTCCACGCCACGGCACCCGCCATTCTGGCGACAGCGGGCGCCCTTCTACGTCTCATTCTACCAATTCAGGATACCCCGGCCCTCTTTCTGGGCCATTTCGTTAAGTTCATTCCACTATCGAGATTTTAGACTTACGGATCGTTTCGTCACTTGCGAGGAAAAAAAGAAATACCCCTACGGCTGGATATACCCAACGGCGTACAATACCCCGGTAGTTGCTCTTCTGCATTTGGTCGGCTGCGTTCTTGTCCTTTTTCCTCTTGTCTCTTGTTGCATTTCTTTTCCGATCCTGGCTCTCGGGGGCAATGAAGGATGGGGGGGTTCACTGGCTTCGTTTGCTCTTTTGCGAAACGAGATGATGGCGCGCTGTTTTTACCGGGGTGGGTAAAATCATGAGGCCGTCTCGCCTTTGCGGGAACCCAGGCCTCCACAAATTGATGGGGAAAATGGGATTTGCAAAAAGTAATCTCTTGCATCTTATTTCACGTCAGATGAGAGAGGACAAAAAGGCCGCCATGTGAGATGATGGTTTTGTGACAGGATGGCGGCCGCGCATACGGGAAAGATACCTCTATAAAGATACCACTTTGAGTTTTTGCACGCGCGATAAGTTTGTTCCGACTTTTTTTGTTGTTCCTGTTTTAGTATTACTATATCCTTGCGTCTCTGGGTTTATCTATCTATTTGTCTGTGTCCTTTCTGTTTTATCTCTACCGTATATCAAATACCACCTAGCGTTTTGGCTTTTCAAGCTGGCGGTCGAGGAGCGACCTGAATTATCTCTCACGTTCGCGTTTTGACACGACTAAATATTGGTTTTCACTCCTAGTTGTGCTATGGATGTCATGAGTCCGACAGAGCGAAAGTTGGTAGGAGAGCTTATGAGGGTAAGAGAAGGAACGGGTGTGAAGTTCTGATGTCGTTGGGTGGATGAAAGAAGACATCTTGGTAAACGTTTTGCTTGGGATGAGATGTGAAGAAGAAGTAGGCGGCAAAGAAGGGAAAACACAAAACAAAAGAGAATCTTTAGATACCCAGCGGAAAGAGGAAGATCAGCGTTGCAATATGAACGACCCAGAGTTTACATCGATGTCCAAACTATACTCATGTGTGAAGATGTGGTTGTGTTATTTTCTGTCCCTCAGCCATCATCAGGGGCAGAGATGGAAGGGAGCTCAATGGAAGCCAAACAGTTAACGAAGCTTCTCGATCAGATTAGAAAAGGGGTCAACGATAAGATCAACCGTTCGGTAAACAAAACAAACAACCTACCCTGCCTTGCCAGGCAAAAGCCTAGATCTTCCATCCTTCCATCCCCCTGACTGTCTGCCCTATGGTGATGAATGCCCGGCCATCCCCGTCAATCTTGGATTGTCAATGGCTCCAGTCGGGGAGTCGGGGGGTTGACCTGTGGGGTGCTGTTAAGGCACCCGCTGTGGTCGCGGGGCACAGGCGCTAAAGCGCGTTAAGGCGCCCAATGAATGGCGAGGGCGTCCCCTGACGCAGCGGAAATCATCACTGGCGAATTGACTCAGATATTGGCCTGTAGGGTGGTGGGAGGCCGTCAAGTTAGCACTGGGATGCCCGTGGAGCGAGCCGCAACACTTTTTCCTCCACCCACAGACAACCTGGAACCAACCGTCCTGAAGAACCCGCTTGGCCTGCCCGTGGACGGCAACTCCATTTCTTATCGTTTATCGACAACCGCGTTCCCCTTCCACCTTGACGCCCCCGGGGCTTCGAATGATACTACCGCAGACACCTTGACGGAAAGCCGCAACTCTGGCCGAACCAAGCACCAACACCGCCGCCGTCTCTCGGTCATCCGTCGTCCTCGCTCGTTTTGAGCTCGTCCGAGTCCGAGAGCCTCCAGTGGCCTGCTCCGTTGCTCCCCTGCCGTATCACGTCACCGATGTCTACCATTGCTGATGGGGATTGCCGCTACCGATTTCTCAACCCTTAGCATATCCACCAGTGCATGCCACTGCTCTGGCAACTTATAATATTCATACCATTGATTATCCTCTTCATCATCGCCCAGTATGGATCGCCAAAGACGGCGTGAGTTGCAGTCCTCCCGCCCTTCTCTTCCCGCTTTATTTACCTTAGCCTGTTGGCTCTTTGGCTTTGGACTAACACTTTGTAGGTGAGCTGCGGGCGCTGAACTCGAGGGCTTGGAACGGCGAGAAAGGTACGAACGACCCTCCCCCATACGAAGTCCTGTTGCGCCCGATATCCAGTCGACCAATGCTCACACGCTCTTCACCCTCCAGATCTCTTTCCCGTCAGCAAGTCCCTCGACTCTACACTAAAGAAAAACACTGCTTTCATCAAGCGTCTCCGAACCACCATTTCCGCCGCCACCCAGAGCACCTTCCTCCAGGAGATCCGCACCGTCAGCCTCTCCAAATACCTTTCCGAAATCATCTCAGCATGCTACGAGGGCCTCTGCAAGCTCAAGTCTCCCGGAGACATCGAAGCCGGCGTCGAGATCGTCAGCGCATTGCACCAGCGCTTCGGACCCGCCGACTTTACCGAACACTTGGGATGGCTTCTGGGCAAGGGCATGGCCACTCCCGATAAGAGTTTCCTCAAGACGCTTACCCCCGAGGCGAGAGAGAAGGAAGAAAAGGACCGCTTGGTTCGGCAGCGCGTTCTCCTCCGAGTCGTGACCGAGCTCTGGCTTGTCGATATCCTGCGAACCCTTGACGATATTGCTCGCCCCGACGACGCTACGAGACCGACCACGGGAGCCAGAGCCGAGCCGAAGCCCCGTTCGCCGGGCAAGGGAGGCGGTGCTGAGCCCTTTCCGCTCGAAGTTCTGAAGGACCTTTTGAACCACGATCGAGACCACGCCAATCTCCCCCTGCTCGTCATTTTCGTCAAGGCTTTCAGTTGGGATATCTTGGGTATCAAGGCTGCTGGACAGGATGGCCGTAGAACCGTGGAGGAGGATGGCGCTACCAAGGGCGCCGAGGAGACTGAAGGCGACGGATCCGAAGACAAGGAAGATGGTGGTGCTACGGATCAGGACGGTCCCTTTGCGTCCCCTGAGTTGCAGGAGCGCTTCAAAAACATCCTCAAGCGCTACTTCGAGGACGTCAAGGGCCACCTTGTTCGGGACCAAAAGGCCATCTATAACCAGTCGCGCAAGAATGCGGAGGCTTATGTCAAGTCAGGAGAGGTTTTTGAGGATCGCCAGTCAAACTTTGAGAAGCAGGTTAAGGCACAGGAACGTCTCGTGGCCAATGCGCAGGTTATTGCCGACATCATTGGCGCCGAGATGCCTGAGTTGAAGGATACTGACGAGGGCAACTCTGCGAATGGCACAATCGGTCTGGTCAAGGCTGGTGAATACCTCCGTGGTCAGGGCGAAGGGCCCGGAATTTGGGAGGACGAAGAAGAGCGTCGCTTCTACGAAAACTTGGTCGATCTCAAGGGCAAGGTCCCTGGCATTCTGCTTGAAGAGGTCAAGAAGAAGAAGGCAGACGATGAACAGGTTGGCAGGAAGATTGACCCTGCTGAAGCCGCGGAAGCTGCCAAGGCCGCCGAGGCTGCTGCCGATGACCAGTCCATTGCCATTGCGAACAAGACAATTGGCGCCCAGGTTGACGCCCTGCTTGTGCGCCTGCCTGAGCTCATCAGCAAGGACGCCATTGACCAGATGGCGATTGACTTCTGCTTCCTCAATTCCAAGGCATCCCGCAACCGTCTCATCAAGGCCCTGACCGATGTTCCCAAGGGGCGTACCGATCTCCTTCCGAACTGGGCTAGGCTTGTTGCCACGCTTGGTCAATACATGCCTGATATCCCCAAGGGCCTTGTTGACTACCTTGACAATGAGTTCCGTAGTCTTCAGCGGCGCAAGGAGAAGGAGTTTCTTGGGCAGGTCAGACTGAGCAACATCCGCTACCTGGCCGAGTTGACCAAGTTTGGCATTGTTCCGGAGCACGTTGTGTTCCATTGTCTCAAGGTCAGCTTGGATGACTTTTCGCGGATGAACATTGAGATCATTTGCAATCTGCTCGAGAACTGCGGTCGATACCTGCTTCGCAACCCCGAGACTTCTCCGCGCATGGCTTCTTTCTTGGAGACGCTGCAGCGCAAGAAGTCTGTCCAGCACATTGGACAGGCCGAGAGGATGCTCATTGAGAACGCTGTCTACTATGTTGATCCGCCGCAGCGTCCTGCCATCGAGGTGAAGGAGAGGACTCCTATGGAGCTCTTCATCCGCAAGTTGATCTACGGTGATCTCACCAAGAGAAACTACAGCAAGATCTTGAGGCATATCCGCAGGCTGCACTGGGAAGAGAAAGAGGTTGTCGCTATTCTGCACAAGGTCTTCTCCAAGCCCGGAAAAGTCAAGTATGGTAACATCCATCTCTTGGCCATCCTGTTGAGCGCTCTCTACAAGTATCATGGCGAGTTCGTTGTTGGAGTCATCGATCAAGTCACCGAGTCTATCTGCCTCGGCCTTGAGTTGAACGACTTCAAGTTCAACCAACGCCGCATCGCAGAGGTTAAGTACCTTGGAGAGCTCTATAACTACCGAATGCTGGAGCATCCCGTCATCTTCGACACCATGTACAAGATCATGACGTTTGGCCACGGTGGCCCGCCCGTACCAGGCCGCATCAACCCCTTCGATATGCCCGATGACTTCTTCCGCATTCGCCTCATCTCCACCATCCTTGAGACCTGTGGTATGTTCTTCAACAAGGGTGCTGCGGGCAAGAAGCTGGATTTCTTCCTTTCCTTCTTCCAGTACTACATCTACACCAAGAACCCGCTGCCCATGGACGTCGAGTTCCTCGTTCAGGACATCTTCTCCCTTACCCGGCCGCAATGGAAGCTCGCCTCCAACCTTGAGGAGGCGTCCAAGGTATTCCAACTGGCCATGGCCCAGGATCAGAAGACATCTGGAGTTGAGCGGGTCGTCGAGCCGGAGGACAATGATAGTGACGTGTCCGAGGACGAAGACGGCATGGTCCCAGATGAGGACGAGGATGATGAGTCGGATGACGATGATGGCGAGGCTGAGGATAACGAGCAGCAGGATAACACTTCGAGGTACAACAGCGAATCTGAAGAGGAGGAAATTGTCGTTACCAGACAGAAGGAGGAGGTTGATCCTGAGGAGGAGGCCGAGTTCGAGCGCGAGTTTGCCAAGATGATGGCTGAAAGCCTTGATTCCCGCAAATTCGAGCGCAAGCAGCAGTTTGATCTGCCTCTGCCCATCAAGCTCAAGCCTCGCGAGAGTGCCGCTGTTGGCGAGTCCTCCGCTGCCAATGACGCCGGACCCTCGGACGTTCCTCCCTCTGGGGAGAAGATGGCTTTCTCTCTCCTGACGAAGAAGGGTAATCGCCAGCAGGTACGTAACCACCCACCTAACACAGGAAAGTTCAGGCATACTGACATACTTTCGTACAGACTCGCACCGTTGAACTGCCTTCGGACTCGCACTTTGCTATTGCTATGAAGAAGAAGCAACAGGCGGAGAAGGAAGAGCAGCAGCGCATCAAGAACCTTGTCCTGAACTATGATCTCCGGGAGAACGATGACTATGAGGGTAACGAGAAACTCAATGCCCATCACCATAACCGCTCCGATCTTAGGTCGAATAAGGAGCGGGGTGGACAAAGGGTGCGGAAGTTGCAGCTTAGTGATGTTGATTGGTAAGTCATCTGTGATCGAGTCCATGATTGAAGCAAAAGAGAATGATGAGAGATACTGACAAGACACCGATAGGACTTGATCGACGAACTTTGAGCGAGAATACGTACTATTCTTCAACATGCACAAGGACAAGCAAGAGCATATCCCCGTTCTACGTTCTACACAGTTCGGCGAGCCTCTTGTTCTGAACACGCAAGCATACAAGCGCGCACAACGCAACGACTTGTGGCAGCTTTCTCAAGTAAGCAACAGTTCACAAATCAGCATTTGCTGAACTCCTCATTCCCTTGGAGAAGAACAATCAATCAATCACAGGCGAAGCCAGTAGCTACCATGCCAGCCGACTGCGAGTAGAGTAGGCGGGCCCCATTCAGTCATTAGGTCATGAATGGCAAGCAGGTTAGGCGGCGGATGGTGTGTAGCCTGGGGTGAGTGGATGTTGGATGGCGGAAGAAGCATCAGAAGGTGGAAGGGCGCAACCTATAGGCTACGCGTGGACAAGTACAAGCAAGCGCTGCCGGTTATTTAACGATGGATTGTTCGATACCTCCGGTTTTCTGGGGTGCATGTCGGCATCGCATGGATCGACAGGGGAGTGAGTGGCTCTCTCGGTCTCGCTCGGCCGGTCCAGGTTTTGCCCATCCGACTATACAGTACAATGCCTGGCAGCACCATCTACCTGTGTAGCTGGAAATTTTCAGGATGAGGAAGGAGGAGGAAGGAAAAGATTGCGGCGGTGGAAGAAAAAAGGGTGAAGAGCTCGATCGATAGGTATTGGTGGATGGTCAGGTTATTATGAGAAGCGAAGAAAAAGAAAACGAAAAAGAGAAAGCAGAAAACAGAAAACCTAAGAAAAATACTAGACAGCTTTGATTTTTCTTCTTTTTTCTGGTCTTCTTTTAATTGCTTATTGAGCGAGGCCTAGACTATGCATAGAAGCCTACCTACTACCAAAAGACTGTTTTCTATACAAATTACGGTATGTAGCAAAGGCAAGGTAGTACACCTACCAAGTAAGGTACAACCGCGGTAAGTAAGGTAAGGTAGGTGGTGATCCGGATGGGGATGGGGATGGGGATGGGGATGGGATACGGACAAGGTCGTTCAAAGTTCGGTACGGATAATTATTGGGATGTTACCTGGTAAACAAGCTTTTTTTTTTTTTTTTTTTTTTTTTTTTTTTTTTTTTTTTTTTTTTTTTTTTTTTTTTTTTTTT
>RANY01000270.1:0-38819 GCA_009805235.1 Neurospora pannonica FGSC 7221
GCCTTCGCGGCGGCGACGAGGGAGTGCGAGGCGGCCGAGCCGTTGCTCGAGCCGGGGAAGCTGATGTGCGAGATGGGCCATGCGCCTTCGCGGCGGCGACGAGGGAGTGCGAGGCGGCCGAGCCGTTGCTCGAGCCGGGGAAGCTGATGTGCGAGATGGGCCATGCTGCCGTCGAGGTGTGGGATTTCTGGTTCTTGAAGGACTTCCAGTAGCGCTGCTCGGCCGTGATGGGGCTGACGACCGTGGGCAACTTGAGCGTCGCCAGCGGCTGCACTTCGGCTGCCATGGTTGCGGATTTGCTATATGGGGTAGATCGGGCGCGAGGGAATGGACTATTCGTTCAAGTTCGGGAGTTGTCGAGGAATATGTTCGGTTATCGCAATCGAAATTCGACTCGGAAAATCGGATTGGGTGAGGCGTCGAGGTCTTGTGGTGGTGGTGGTGACTTTGCGGGGGCCAAAAGTTCACGAATGTTGAAATCTCCAAGTGGGAATTTTTTTGACGATGCGATGCAAAAGCATTGGAGCCATTGGAGCACCTGCCAGCGATAAGCACCCACCCAAACAAAGTTTACAGCGACCAGGCCAGGAACGCCAAGCTTCCAGGGACCCATTCGCAAATTTGCTTTCTGATTGGTTCGTTTGGCTGTGCACGGAGCATTTCTGCTTCCGCCCACCAAATATGCAACTTTTGTCAGTTTGGAGGGTTAAATCCAGCCAGTAAGAAGAGGGCTCTAAAAGAGGACTAGCCTCCTAGCTACCCCAAACTAGCTACAGAGCTCTCTAATACTCTGGGAACCCCCAACTCTAGTTCCACAGCACTCTTCTGAATACACATACAACACAGGGTTTTACTCATTATTTTTGAATCAGTCTACTTTATAATACTTTCTAACAATTAATAGGCTTGTTTGCTGCGATGCCCTGACTGGCCTATAATGATAGTACCAGTACAGGATTGCTACAGTGAACTATGCACTTATAGCAGAGCGAAGCAGAAGCGGTAGGAAGTACGACAGCAGTGCTGAAGGAAGCAGCGTAGTTGCAAATACAATAGAAAGATGTTGTTGTAAAAAAGAGGTCTTAGAGAGGACTCTGCTCTCAAGACAGAAGGTTACAGTGGACTCTGCACTGTGAGAAACAACTATTATAGTGAACTCTGCACTATAAGAAAAGACTATATTGTATTTCTTGAGTTGTGCTTGCTTGCTTAAGGAGTGACTAACTGAAGGAGAGCAGAGGTCTCTATATACATGAATATTAAGCATCTAGAAGCTTCTGTTGAATCCTGTGATGACAAATCAGTCTGGAAGAAATGCTGACTAAACTATAAGACTCCAGAATATAGTGGTAGAACCTCTTGTATTCTAGTACATTCTGTAGGGACTGAGTCAACTGATTCTGTAGAAGGAATAGCATTCTTGGCAATCAACCTTCTATACTACAAGGTAGTACAAGGCAGTTACAAAGCACAGTACTAGCTACACGTTAACACTATTATTATTACCGCTATTTCTATTCTTAGTCTTATTCTTATTCTTATTAAAAAGTTTAATTTCTTTCTTAAAATTAACGTGAACGCAATACTTAGCTGAAAAATAACCGTGTAGAGTGTCCATTAAGAATACGTAAGCCATGAGGTAAGTCCTTGATGAAGAGAATCTCAGTTACAAGTTATAACTTCCTCTCTTTGTACTCATCTGAACCCCACTTGGTCAATAAGCGCCTGGACAACTCGTATGAAACTGACAACGGTCTGTGCAACGCCAACGTCACAAGCCGGCAACTCGCATGTTGCTTTTTACTCGTGATGTTGGGATGACAAACAAAGAAGAGATGAAAAAGAAACAGAGGATCAAACAACGGAGATTACTCAAACGCGCTGGCTGCTAGTCCCGACCAAAAAAGTAGGGTGAGCTTGCTTTTCATCCCATCACATCATCAATCCCTTTGTCAGGACTGGGCGTTTGCAACTCAGTTGCCGAGCAGGTAAGATTAAACACCCGAGGCGGATGGATTTCTTCAGTCGCGGTTCTCTCTCACGCTCTTTCCCCACCACAACCTAAAATCAACGTTGCTACCCACGTATGAGATACTGGCAAAGTAAGGAACACAACCAAGTCTCAGGCAATAAAGTGTTGTTCAGTCTACAGTGTCGAGTAAGGTATGTATGATGTCGTGAAGAAGTGTACATCGCTACCTACAGATACATCCAGCAAGTACCCAGCCCGGCCAGCCTATCATTGCGTGCCACAGCGTGCGTAGACCACTTGGGTCTGTCTGCTGTGGGGCCATTGCTACCCAAATTCCGGGACACCACAGCCGGGAAATACAAAACGTAACTTGCTCCCATTCCCAAATAAAACCTTCAATTCTTGTTTCTCTCGACCCTTTTCCGGCATTGACCTGAATCGTCACAGCTTCCCTCGATATACTCGTATACCTGCGCTAAACGCCCAACGATTCTTTGGACTTGATCACTGGCCTTTCATCCGCCTGTCCCAACTTCCCAACTGTCCGTTTGTTGGTTGTCCAATGTCCCTCCCTGCAGTTGTTGGCAGTGACCCGCCAAAGTGATGCTTGAGCGGTCTTGCCAACTCGACGCTGTTGGACTATCATCTTGAGTGGCTGCACCTGCCCTCCATCCGACTTGTTATACTTGGCGGGAAAAGCAAAGAGGAAAGAGGGACTCGTCTGGTTTTCTGATATCTCAGATCATTGCAGTCGACTTTTCTCCCGAGTCGTGCTATCCATCTGATTGCACTACATTCGATTGCTCCTTCTTTCCATCTCTTCTTCCCAACTTTACACAAAAGATAGGGCAGTGCGGTCCTTCTCTTGCTCATCGCGTGATTACCAAACAAGTGTCGATGATGATGAGAAGCTTCCACTTCTTGCCACTACAACCGAAGATTGCGCCCTCCCCACGAGAGCCAAACAACTCTCCATCCTATCCAAATCTCCGAGCAAGATATAAAAGACGAAGAGAACCTCTACAACTATTATTTACCTCCAGTTCCCTCCATCTTCTCCCCGTCACCTAACCACCATCAGTCCCAGCTACCTGCCATCTCTGCTGCCCTTCACCTCATGGTATGTTGGCGCTGCAACTGGCGCGCGACAACACCAAAGAAATACACAAAATCACGACTCTGAATTCTGACTTTGCCACACCTAATTCAGAATCCCACCAAGCACAAGCACCCGTCCACGTGGCACCGCGATCGGTTTCGCGATGCGAGTTTGACTCGAAAGCCCGACGCAAGCTGAATGTATCCTGCAAAGCAGAGGAAGAAAGCACGCAAATCTTGCATTGATCTGTCGTCTGGTATCTTGTTCCGGCTGCCGCAGCAACGGTCCCGGTGCCGTGTTCGACCGCTTCACGTGCAGTTGCCGGTGCGTACTCCGAACCGCCATAAACCATGCCGGGAGTACCTGTGCGAGCCCCTAACGGGGTTCCCGTAAATTCTGCCAACTACAACGATCCTCGCCTCGCATCCTCCATCAGCGCATTCCTCAACCATCGACAGCCAGCCTGGACCGGCACCGTCGTCAATTTTAGTCCACGGCCTCCGACAGCACAAGCGCCAGCATCGGCGGTACCGGCGGCAGAGTCGGCATCAGGGGAGGTGATGGCCCCTCGTGGAGGCGCGTCCGCTCAGTTCAGAGGAACAGGCCGTCCCCGCGGCCGGCCGCGCAAATACACAGGCAGACTGCCCCACGTACAACACGCCCACGACGACATACCCCAACAAGAACACGAGAATGAAGAAGAAGAAGAGGCGGAAGAAGAACAACAACGGCCAACACACGGACAAGGTGCACCATCTGCACAGCCGCAACAGGCACCTCAACGGTAATGTCGAAAACATGCTCCTTGACTCTCATGTTCTTTCCCCCAGCTAACATTCGATCCCGTGTCTACAGCCCCGGCCGAACTGCCCAGACAGCCGCCGTCCTCCTGTCTCCGGCCCCGAGCGACGAGCCGAGTCCTGCCGTTTCGAACTCAAGAGAAAGTCCTAGCATAAACCACAATGCGCCCGCTCCCTCACCTCATCCCGTAATAGGCGCCCGATTTGTGCACAGCTTGGACGATGACAATACAGGGCCTACGTCCACAAGGACAGGAAATAATGGCTCGGCCCCAACAACTCCTGCGGTCCAACCTTCTGCGAGTCCGTTCTTAGCGCATCCCCAGCTCCCACCACAGTCTACAAATGCTGCAGCATCAATCTCACATTCTCCTGCGCCTCAGAACCGGTCACTGTTGGCCCAAGGAGCCCCTCGACGCGATGGCCAAGGCCAGGGTGGACACATCAACTCGCCACCATTGCCCCTGGCGCCGCACCCAGGTGAACAAGCGGCCAAGAGGAGGAGGGTAGATCCTTCACAGCCTCTTCCAGCGATCACGTACACTCAGTTCCGACATGTCCTCCAAAGGTACACGGGTTCACCGGGTGTGAAGGACCGGATCAAAGAAGGCACCGAGTCTGCCAGATTCTCGCTTCTCGACCAGGCGTGTGTCAAGGAAGACGGCTTCTTCCTGGCTCTCCACCAAATCTATTGCATGTGGTCATCATATGCGCAGAATGCCTACGATGTATTACCTGAGTATCCTGCTCATACTATTGATGAGGGCCTTGGGGTCATGGAGGGGCTTCTTAAGAAGAACCTTACTATCCAGCCCTCGCATCGACAATTTTTCGAGAACTTCCCAGCACCTATCAATAAGCTATGTGAGCCGCCCACGGCATATCTCACTGCTGTACGACAAGTAGGAAGGTTCCTGCATCTGATCGGGACCAGTTATGATACATTCTTGGTTACGGTGAGCCAGCGTGGGTACCCTTACCTGGTCGATGAGCTCTTGAGCTACTGGGAATGCTACTCGCCGGTCTTGCAGTTAAGTTTATTTACCGCGTGTCGTAGGAGGATAGGAGTCCCAGACGGCCATGGGTATGCTCAAGACATCGAGCGTGCTTTCCAGCTCGATCAAAGGAATCATGCTCCTCTATACCAGTCAAGCAACCTGAATCCGCAGCTCCATAAAACATGGCGAAACCAACAAGAGTTAGAAGCCAAAAATGTTGCGCTGATTTCGTATTATCGCTCACGCGTCTATCAAGTAAGGACCAATGCTGGTGCAACCGCCAACGGCAACAATTCCATTAGCAACAACAACAATACAACCCCTCACAACAGGAGACTGTCGGTTCAGACAACAGCCCCGACAGCCACTGGTCCGCCAATGCCAAACAGTGCACCCCCAAATCAGCCAGCTTTCACGTTTAGCAATGCCACGGATCCATACTCTCCAGTTTTTGCGCCTAGTATGGAGGCATTCAACGCTTATTCTACCCAGAATCTGCAATCGGCGCAGCATTCCTCACCAAACGTCTACCCGTCTATGGTTACGTCTCGAAGCCCGCAGGACTTGTCAAATTCAGCGGCCCAATGGCAGCAACAACAAGTACAGCAACTTCAACAACAAAGACAGCAACTTGAACACCAGCAACTTCAACAACAGCTGCGGCAACAACAGCTACAACATCAACAGCTAGTACAGCAGCAACAGCAGCAACAGCAGCAGCAGCAACAGCAACAGCGCCAGCAACGTCCGCTATATCCACAACAAGGTGTACAATACCCGGCACATGCGCCTCAACAGCATGGCCTACAAAACCGGGTAATAACTCCACAACTGTGGCAGCAAATGCAGCAGGAAGGGGCTCTCCGACGACAACAAATACAGCAGCAACAGCAGCAGCAACAGCAACCAGTGAGTCAAAGACAGCAATGGACTACGGCTGCGATGGCCGCGGCGGCCAATAACACCGCTTCAGCTGCGCAACTGTACTCGGCGAGGGCACAAGCGCAACAACAGCTTCAGCCGCAGACTACAATGCCCTTCCCCGCCCAAATCGCCCCTCACAATCGCCCTCTCCAAGTCCAAGTACAGCAGAATCCGCAAAACATGGTCCCACGCGAACCAGCTCCCGCGCGCACCCCGGATCGACCGCTAGTTCCTCCACTAGGAACTACGATCCATCCGTCAGAGTATGCTTACGAGGCCTCTGATAGGAGGTCCGTGTTGATGGCACTGCATCAAGCTCATGCTCGAAGTCCCAGGCGAGCAGTAGTAGATGGAGAATCAGAGCGGATGTATCAAGCAGTCAAGGAACTAGTCACAAAGCCCACCCAGCTGGCGGAAAATGTGCGTATCTACACGGTTCCCTTCGAAGTAACTGATGAGCAATATCGGTTGAGAGTGATGACCGACAGGCACGGTGCAGCAATCGCCATACAACCACACAAGTCACTGCGTTGGAGACTTCGCTGTTGCCGAATCAATAACCACCAGCAAGGTGTCGTGTCGGATGAAATATGGCAAGCTACCCAGTCGAACTGGCCAGACATCTTCATTTCCTTTAACGGTGATCACCTCGATATTCGAAGGAAACCCCATTTTGGAAAAGATTTGTCGATCGAGCTTACAGAAATAATCCAGTTGGGGGAAAACAAGATTGAGGCTGTTATCCAGAACGCCCCAAGCCCCAACTTTTTCATCGCGGTGGAGTTGATCGAAACCTTGAGGCATTCCACCATCTTCAATGACGTTTGGGAGAATCGGCTGATTCCCGAGTCGAAGACTCTGCAAATCATCAAGGATCGACTTGGCGGGAGCCGTGTCGATGATGAGGTCTCGGTTGCGGTGCCGTACCTGTCCATTGACCTCACTGATCCCTTCTCATCGGTCATGTTCCACACACCTGTTCGAGGTGGTGCATGCACCCACTTGGAGTGTTTTGACCTGCAAACGTTTCTGAACACGAGACAGGTGTCCAAGGTTCCCTGTGGCCACGAGGRTAGAGCATGCAAATGCCCGCCTCAGCCAACAAGCCCGGACAAGTGGGCCTGTCCGCTGTCGGGCTGTGACAAGATAGCAGGCCCGTACGATCTGCAAATTGATGGTTTCTTGCTCAGTGTCCGTAAGGAGCTGGAACGCATGGGCAGAAAGCCCCAGCATAGTAAAGCTTTGCACGTGGAGGCGGACGGCAAGTGGACCGTTGTGGTGCAGGACGAGGACGACTACGATGATAGCGATGGGGAGGACTTGGAGCCCAGGCAGAAGAAGATCAAGACCGCATCGGCAACTCCTGCTCCGGCGCCCAGTGTGGCTGGGTCGTTATCGAGGAGATCTGGACCACCGCCGATTGTGGAGGTGATTGAGATCGATGACGACTAGATGCCATGGGCGTGTGGTCCCGAGGCCTGTGATCTTTGAAACGCTCGGCGAAGCTTTCGAGGTGTTGCTCTCAACGGAGGAGGGATCTCAGCAAGAGAAGTCCACTCGCATCAGAATTAGCTTTGTTACATTTCCCAGCGTCTGGAGTTGTGGTTGGGCTTTAAAAGGGTTGGTTGGTTGGTTGGTTGGTTGGTGTTTGCCTCTAGCTTACTATCGGAGGGTGTTCGGGAGCTCATAGAATTGGCACTCAGCAGGCGTTGCGTTGCATTACTCATATTGGTGGTTCATGTAAATCAAGTCATTGAATCTAGGAGTTCACTAGCACTTGGCTTCTTAGTTAGTATACCCAAAAGTTCGTTTTTCCCGGCTCAGCCATCCAGGAATCTACATTGCAATGTGAAAAGGGGTCAAGTAAACAATGCCCCACTCATCCTTTGTCTTTGATGCTGCGAGACCATCTGCCTCGAAGATCATGGTCTATCCACGTGAAGTCATGATCTTTCCTAGTGTATACGCTGAAACCCAGTATCTGCCCATGTGTAAACTGATGATGTGACAGTGGAAACTTTCTACGTTCCAAAAAAATCTAACTTGAAGACTAAAAAGACGGGAAGACGGAAGATGGTATGCCAAACGGAAGCCAGCCAAGGTGAGCCCCGGTGAGCTCGGGTAGCCAAGGTGAACCTCGGTGAACGACCAGTGCACCGACCAAGAAGGCACCCAAGGGTCCGTCCTCACTACATACACGCCTACAGTCAATGACAAAAACACCACGACCCTTGCGCCCACGTGGGCGTGGGCTCTTCCACGGGCACGGGCCATATAACATTAACCCCCCCGAGCCTTCACGACGACATCTCTCACTCCTCTGCTCCTTCACAGACACTCTCTCGTTAGACTTGGCACTTTTGCTGCGCGACTCTACAAAACAGTGCTGTACGATTTATTCACGACTTGCTGATGGTTATGTGAGTTTCGGACTTTGGAAGTGCATGAATGACGAGGAAGAAGGCTTGGCGCACGGAGTGAAAGCGGCGTGCATGTGGTTGTGAAGTAATTGAAGAACCACCCGTTGGGGTTTATCGGGGAAGACGCTCAGAGAGCTGTGTTTGGATGTCCAGGGTCTTGTGGTCTTTTTTGGTAGGCAGGTTCATCACAGGTTTTCCGGGTTGGAAGACGCGGTGTAGGGCGTGATGGGGCACTTGGGAATGGGGGTTCGGAAGTGAGACGACGTGAATTTAATGGATTGTAGGGGAAATGATTAATTGCCGGCTTGGTTAGTTGTAGAATGAAACGATGGCGTGCCAGGTCAGCTTTAAATGCTACAAGGAAGGAAACTGAACCTAGGTGTTGTGCTCTTTCCACACGTAACGATTTGGAAAGTGTTCCAAGTCGTTGTTTCCCAAGTATTGTTCGCCAACAACTTGGAAGATTTCCAGGCGGACATTTGATCATTCCCAAAACTCCGAGTCTGTGAAAAGATACTCTACAACAACGCCAATGACCAGTTTGGATCAAGTAGTCCTGGTCAGTGTGGCCTGAAGCGTGTCATGGCTGATATTGGGGTGCGCTCGTTATTGTTAAGGATGCGCTGAGTGTTGACCACGATGTCTTGGGTGTTGCTCGAAGACCCGTAGATTGTTGACAGGTGTTAGGGATGCGCTGACTGCTCTTCATTTTGCTATCTTTTGTTATCTTTGGTATGTACCCATCTACCATCTACCTGCTTGCCAACCTTTAATTGGTTCATGCATGTCGGTCTTAAGCCGTTCTGCGATGAACATACGGGAGGAAAACTGCGCGGTCAAGTAGCTTATGGTGAGGAAAGCAAAAGATGCCGGCCGAAGGGGCTGAAGGGGTCAGACGCGTCAAAAATGCTAGCATTGCTGCAGAGCGCCTCGCGTCAACCACATATCGTGAGCCTCAAATCGCCACTCAAGCCGGGGTGAATTTGGGGTCAAGCCGGCACTCATTGCTGCAGGTGAGCACAGTCCAACTTCCAAGTTGGCACCTGGTCTATATAAGGACGTCTCGTCGCTCCTTCATTTCTCTCTCTCTTTCTTTCCTTTTTCCCCAATTTCGCATTTTGACATCGAATGCTCACTTCTCACACACACTTTCGAACACACAATCACACAATGGCACCAACAAAACCGACAGGCAAGCGCAGGTATGTTCCTCATGTCTTTGACATGGGGCCCCTTCTTGCCGCTTTGAAAACAATTGACTTTGACGAACAGCAGGGGGAGGGGCAGGTGAAGTCACTGGCTCCAAAGACTCTGGGAGCGCCTACTTCATCTCGCACCGTGATTTCTTCTGTTTCTCCTCCCAAGGGAAAGCGGCAAAAGGCGAGGGGCGGGAAGGAGCGGGGGCTCCCAGAGCCTTTCGGGCTACCTTCTCCTGGTCCTCACCCTGTGGCTCCTACCCGTCAACTTGAATCGTTTTTAAAGCGGCAAAAAGGGGGCCCATGGCAGAAGAAGGGGGGAAAGTACAAGGTGGTGAAGAAGTCGGAGGGGAGGAAGAAGAGGGAGAGGGAGAGGAGGCAGCGGAGGAAGGCGGAGAAGGCTGAGAAGTCTGCTTCGACCTGATGACTCTGGCAAAAAAAAAAAAAAAACGGAGACAAAAAGGGTTGATCTGAGGGGACCACTCCTCAGGCAATCAACACCTTTTTTCTGGTTTTTTGGCTTCTGGCTTTTTTCGCTTTTTTCGTTGTAATCTTCTGGCTATGAGCTGGGGATGCGAGGAAGAAAGCACCGGTTGGTCTTGGGTCTTGGTCAGTTTCCGACAACAATGACCCGGAGATGCTTGATGTCAGTGTCCCGTCGGTGAATGACAAGACCCGGGTGAAGAGCAACTCCGTTCGCGCGCTGGGCGATGGTTGCTGTGGGTTGAATGGGGACATGAGTCTAGTTGGGCGGAAGCATCGCGAACGACATCAGTGCGAAACATCACCGCAACGAAACACCGCCGCAATGAGGCATGGCCGCAAACTGATGGCAACGGACGTATCGTCTTGTTTGACTTGGACATCTTTGATACATCGCTGCTCCGAGGAAGGGTGAACCGTCATCCAGCACCTCGGGCATCCTGCCAAGCATCCTGACGTCGTCCCATCCACAACGCCGTGATCAGGACCAAAAAAAACATTGCTGGTACAATCCTTGAGATGTATCTAGCCGGGCTATCGTCTTTTTTGGCAGCTACCGGGATTTATTTTTTTTTTTTTTTTCTCGTCTTGTTCCCTCTCTTCATTATGTTCGTTGCCTCCCGGTGCCAGTCCGTGGATTCCACCCCGAGGGGTAAGCCGGTGGCTGCCGTCCCCGGGTCCGCGGTATCCACCGATCGCCGGACGGCTTCCCACGGCAGACGTCGTCTCCCGAAAGCCTACTGGGGCTCCGTCCCCGGGATTCCAGGACGGGCTGCCCGAATTTTACGAATCTTACCCGAGGCTGTAAACGGATTACCGTATTCTTGTTTTACAGCGGCTATAGCGGTTATTGTTAGTGGTATCTTGAAAGTCAAGGAAAGTTGTTAGCGCCGGCGATTCGCCGATTGGTTCTTTTTGTTTCAGTGACCAATTGACGCTCTACGATGGCGCTGAGCGGGACAGTTCCCTTAACAATTTCTGGACTCAATCTAACACACGAACCTTCTTTCCGTTTTGGACAGAACATGAAGCTTCACCACTGTGTCGACACTCGCGAAGTTCACAGCCTCGCCGCTGTCCAACTCTCGGGAAATTCTGGCGGATGATGGAGATTTGATATCCCACGATTGCACGTATCGCTCTTTGCCGTTGATACACAGTCTTGCCCGAAAGGGCTGATCGCAACCCAGCGCCATCAAGCATGTCGACGTCGTTAGCAAACACCGAGTTGTGCGCAGCTTTCATGGACTTTGGTTTTCTTTTCTTTTCTTTCTCTTTTCCCCCCCTTCAATTACATGTTGCCAACCGTACTAGCAAGATGAGAGTCCGAAACTGCAAACAAGTTCAGCTACGTGGAACACCACCAGATCACTACCTCCATCATATATCAGCACGAAGTCTCGATATCATCCTCGCTCGACCACGGCGAAACTCTCAAGCCCCAAAAGCCCTTCTCCTCATCAATGCCTTAGAAGCATCAGCTCCCTCGCTACCTTCAGACACACCGAGCCTGACGACAGTCTACAGCAAAGGTTGGATTTGCCTTGCGTACTCCCGTTCGGCCACCCTGGAACTCGAACGTTTCATGTTGCGCCATTCCATTTCCCATCCTCCACCGCTAGAGTCATCATGTTTTTCTCTAGCATCGTCTTCGGAGCCGTTTTAACCTACACCACCTGTCGACAAGCTAATACACTCAACCTCACTTGGCTTACTCTTGCCGTGGCTGGATCGGGACCGGATAAACGAAGCACTTGGAGGAGCATCGAGCTTGCCTGATCTCACTAGGTAGGTACGAAGGGTAGGAGCGTTTTTGATATGGATGACGCTGTCGTGACAGTGAGTGTTCATGCACGCGTCGCGCAGGCAGCGGCACGTCCAGCGAAAGTGTCAGCGCGCTGCAGGATCTGCGTGCGTCGTACAGTGCTGACTGACTGCTCGCTGCTTCGTTGCTAAGTATCACCGTCCAAGAACGCCTTGTAATACCTTAGCAATTGAACAATTCCCCTGACTTGCTCTTCGTCTTTGCAAAGGAGTGGTGGTTGGCCAGAAGACCAACTGGCGGATGGTCCTTTCTAGGCCCGGCCCAACACGCAGCGCACATGCAGGTACCTCGCAGCTGGACACTCGGCGATCTTCACTCAGCTCCTGCTCTTCTGACACATCACAACATGAGATGCGGTATCTCCAAGGCTCCCAGGCCTTTTGCAACAAGTACGGGAAAATTAATGGTGGCGATTATTGTTCTGTCGAGGAACCCTTAGAATGGAAATACATCGACCGGGATCAGCGCGTGTGGGCCCATTGAACCGACGGGCCTCTACGATCTGGATCATATGAGCAACGAACAAGTTCACGACAACAATATTCGACGATGGCACTCATTCTGGTCACTTGTCAACAGTTGTTCCCGATTGAATAGCTCCAATCCATCAATTACGCTCCTTTACATAAGTCCTCCCCTGTTCTATCGTCTGACTACCTGTCCGTAACACCTGGCTGATCCGGAAACACCTTCCAATCCTACCCCAGACTAACTCCTAAACTTCTTAAACTCCACGTCTGATGCTGAAAACCGAATCTGTCGTTGCCGAAATAGTTCTGAGAGAGATATAACAAAACCGGGAAGTACGCCTGTGGGCTGAAGAGCGGTCCTGATGGGTTGGTGGGTAGTCGTCGGGGGGAAAGGTGCTTGGAAAGAGAATGTTGCTTCGAAAATAGAGAGAGTGTTGCTTTCAGGACAAAGAGAAATGACGATGGTACTACCAGGGCAGGGTTGAAGGAGAATAAGTCTTGTCGTTTTGCCGAGAAGTAGGTGTCGAAGGTAGGTAGGTTGAATCGAAATAAGAGACGGGGAGGACAGCAAGCCGCTGGACTAAGCTGTTACCGGCCATGGACCGCTCGGTACCATGGATGATAGATCGAATATGCTGATGATGAAGCCAAAGGAGAAACCAGCGGAGGCCAACAGAGAAAGAGAAAGCCTGCCAGGATATGGACGCTGCCGCATCGGCCTCAGATGAGGGCCCAAAACTCCGAAGCAACGTGCTTCTCATGCGGAGCGACGTGCTTTCGCTCCTCGACCGGGTTCTTCATGATCCTTAAGCCATACGTGGCTTTGGGATATAAACCGTGAAGTGTCAATCGGCAGCGGTCACGTCATTCCGCATAAGCCCCGATCGGGGATCCTCGTAGGTCAAAATACTGCCGTTGAGGGCGTATTGGTTCCTCTTATTGTGCAATCCAGTTCGGATTACAACTGCGTTGAGCTCGAGGCGAGCTGCCTCGGCCCGACAAATGGCCTCTGTGGCCAGCATCAAGTCCTTCTTGCCGTCGTAGTTTCTGTTCTCGCCCCAGGCTTCCAACCAGTGGACTGAAATCTCCGGGAAATCCGGAGAGCCGAAACTTTCGTCCTTGAAGTCTGGGACTTCAACTGGTTTGTCCTTATTTCGCCAGGACCGCTCATAAATTCTCCTCGCAGTGATACCCTTCTCGGGGTAATGACCCGTCTCGGGGTCCCAGGGTTTAGGCCGATACCTGGTCTTTCGCTGAGGTGGCATATTCAACTGGTCTGTGGTTTAAAACTGACGCGAGGTTAGGGAATGATGGTCTTGGTAGAGGAAAGGAGTGGAATGCATTGCTCGACTGACATGATGTGGATGCGTGATCGCAAGTTGGCGCTGTGCAAAATGCTCGAAGAAGATTGGGGCAGGCGTGCGTTGTTCGACTCGCGGTGTTGAGTGTCGAAGCAAAGGAAAAAAAAAGTTGCTCGGGAGTTGTGGCAGAGATCTCAGTTTTATATCTACGAGGGGAGAAGGAATAAAAACCTATGATGGTGAAGGGTATTGAGGACAAGACACAACCTGTGGCCCTTCACCAGCTATGGCCGTTAAGGTTCATCTTTCCGCCGTCTACGTAGAGGTAACCTTGGATGGTGGAGATACAGACCACCACACCGCCGAGTGAATAAAAGGGCGGATATCATGAACACCAATCTGAGGTCCGTTCCTTGACGGCAACCAAGGTCCCTTCCGTGTCTCGTGGGCAGAGCTGGAACCTGAGAACCACCAGGGAAGTTCGGGCAGGTACCATATGTAAGTTAGCTGAGGTAGTGATTAGCCTATGGTGGCTTTGCCATATCCGTCACTGCATTCTTATCCATCAAGATGGGCGCTAGTATCATGTTTTCATGGTGTTTTTTCTCCACGGGCTTGTTCACGGAACAGATACCAATTCACCTCGGTGTTGTGGCCTGCTTGTTCAGGTTGACACAGGTTCAGATGAAAACTATTTGCTCCACCCGGGCCGGGGCCAGCACAATGTGAAGGGAACCGCTCCTCACCCTCCCTTCAACCTTTAAACTCCGAGCAGTTTGCCTGTTCAGTTAGTCATAGACCATTCACCATACTTGGCATTTGTTGCGACCGCGGGACCTTTGTGCTCCAAGACATCAATCGGTTCTTCAGTCGCGAACAAATTTCTTCCTCCTTCATCCCACACGCTCACCTCAACCACGCTTTACCACGTCGCAAAGCGCAAACCACCACCGCAGTGACAACAACAAGCAAGAGGAAAACCAAGACAACACTTGCGCGATTACGATCACAACAACGACGACGACCAAAGTCGCATCAATCAAGTAAGTCGCAAAATCCTCATCACCAAGTGCATCCTCTAACTCGCAGCCCAGCAGAGACATCATGGACCCCAACGACGAACCTCAAGACAAGTACGACCTCGAGCCCTGGCCCGAAGCTCCCGTCGAGAACCCGAACGAGTATGAACCCGGCGGCTACCACCCTGTCCTCCTAGGCGACCGCCTGGGCCCCAACAACTGGTTCCGCGTCGTCCACAAGCTCGGCTTCGGCGCCTTCGGCACTGTCTGGCTGTGCCAGGACACTCGCATCCGCAGATGGCGCGCCGTCAAGATCTTCTCCGCCAAGACGTCCACGGAGGATTGCGCCGATTTGAAGATGTTGGAGCTCTTCGAAGGCGTGGATCGGGAGACGTTGAGAAAGAATGGCATGGTGATGCCGTTGGAGCACTTCTGGATCGATGGACCCAATGGACGACATATTGCGCTAGTAATGGAATTATTAGGCCCGGATACAACGAGGTTGTTCAAAGCTTACGGACATTGCGATGGGTTGATGAAGGATATTTGCTTCCAGTTGCTTGAGGCGATGCAGTTTATTCACTCGCAGGGAATTTGTCACGGCGATTTCCGGCCGCAGAATATTCTCTTTCGCTTGAAGGATTGGGTCGACTCTTGTCCGGAAAGGGAGCTGATCGAGCTTTTGGGAAAGCCGGTGCGGGCTCCGGTGGTGATGTACGACGATGACGACAATATGCTCCCTACCAAAGGAGAACCTGGTATACCTGAATACCTCGTAGGCTGTATCGACTTTTCCTACGGTTCTGGTATTATATCGACCGACTTGGCCGTGGTCGATTTTGGAGTCGCCTATTCTTCTTCCGGCTACCCCGCACAGTCAACATCCGGAGTCGCAGGCCCCTATGCCTCCCCTGAGGATCTCTGCCGCTTGCAAGAGCTCATTGGAATTAAATCCGATATTTGGTCTTGCACCGCCGCTATATTCGAGATCCGTATGGGCTTCCCGCCCTTCGGTACCAATAATCATGCCCCTAGCGCCATTCCCAGCATGGAGCGCTCCATGGGTCCCGTACCACCTCCCTTCCGCGCCATCTGCCTCGAGTGGGAGCTACAAGACCAGGGCGACTCGGAACTCTCATGGGTTACCACCACCGCCGAGCGCAACGCGGAGGCACGCAAGAACTATTTCGACATGCGCGGCGCCGAAGACTTCCTCAAGTTCCGCATGCTCGTCGACCGCAGCATGTATCTGACTCCCGAACAAGCAGCGAACGTCGTGATCCAGGCTGAGCGGTTTGCGGGACAGCTGCCGATGTGGACGCCGATACCAGAGTCGGACAGACACTATCTGAACAGGCGCACCTACCTCAAGTACCAGGTGCCTAGGGAGGAGATTGACGTTATGCTCATCTCCAAGCCGTTTCTTTGGCGCGCAATTGCTTAATTGCTTGAGAAACCTGAGCAACATCCCCAGTATGGACGTGGAGCTGGAACTTCACTGGTTGTCGGCAAAACAGAACAAGCCAGCCTCTGAGTTCGCAAAGGACTGCGTGACATTGCACAGGTAAGGCCAAGTTTTGGCTTGGGTAGCCAGGAACCAGAGCCCCGAGGCGCTTTTGAAAGGTATTCTTGCTACATCTGAAATCACAAATTCGAGAGGGCGGTACATGTTTCCCCCTTTTTAGGGTTGATGAAGGTCGGGCATTTTGGAGGGGGAAAGGAGGACGAATACGCATGGATAAAGAACCGAGGAAGACGTTACATTCTGATGGACTCCACAGGGGGAAGAGGGGCAGAAGGCCGAGGCAGAGAAGGGGAATACGGAGTTCGAGAGCGAAGAGAGAACTGCCAATGGTCCAAAGGAACGATTCACCGAGGAGATAATCAAGAAAACAGAGAAGGACCACAGGGTCAAGGCCAACGCGCCCACCATACAGAAGAAAAAGGAATGGCCGCTCCGTTCCACTTTGCCCACTGAGGGACGGGTTGAAGTCCATTCAAATTGAGGCATGCAAAAGCCTTCGGGAAGAGCGTCTGGAGACTCTGTGAGGCTCCTCAAAAGTCCTGCTCGGCGTTGAGGAAGACCAACACCTGGTTACCAGTCCAGGACGAAACGTCAGATGGGCTGGGGGTGAAGTCCTTGCTCTTCCACTTTTCAGCCAGCTCGTAGCACACGTCCGCAAGGGAGGTGTCGAACTCGGGCTTGGGGGGGAGGCCGGTGCTGTGGAAGCGGCCCTCCCAATCGATTGAATCGATCTTGTCCTTGAGATCAGAGTACTCGGGGGCGCTGAAGAACTCGAGGAAGGTGTCCTTGAACTCCTTGTTGGACCACTTGCCAAAGTAGTACGGGTTGCGGTGAAGAAGGGCAGGAAGAAAGAGGATAGCGAGCGGAAGTAAGATGCCAGATGCGCCGTCAGGCGGGAACGTGACCATCATCACCATGCAAATTAGACAGCGACGAAGACGTCGTCTTGTTTTTCCTTCCAAAGGGGGAATTGCTACGGCCATTCGTGCCTGTCATCAGCAGCAGCCACGCCCATGAGTATTCACGCTTCACAAGCAAGATGGATGGGCTGGCGCAGACTTCCAACAGCATGCCATGGACACCCGGTGACTGACTTCGGTCTTATCTCCTTTTCGGGACCGAACGCATCTCTTGATGCCACGTTATAGATAGGGCCGCTGGCTCTTATCAAGGCATGCCTTTCTCTTCCAAGTCCATGGTGTCACAATTTAATTATTTGCCATCTGCCACTCGTCGTTTCGGCTTCCCTCCACTGGCACTCGTTTCCAGTATGTTAGGCCTGCCCCCCACACCTGCTTCTCATCCACATGTAAAAGGAAAGGCAGCAGTCTTTACAACCAGAAGGAGGTTGTCACATCAATGGCTACTATAGAAGGATCAGAAGTCTGTCAGGGAAGGAAGCCATTTCGCAAAGATAACCCAGAGGGCTGATTGGAAGTCTGGCGGGCTCCCAGGAATCATGTATATAAAGACGTCTTCCCCAGCCCTTTGGCTCGGTTCTTTTGTTCATCAGAATCAAGCACTCCTCAACCATCTTCCGTTTTCTTCTTCATTCATCAGACAAATACTTGATCCAGCCCATTTTCTGTCCTCGTCTTTCTACCTCCATCACATCATACGCCCAATGCTGTTCAAGTAGCAATGGCTCCTGATCTTCCACAACCTACTACAAGGGATTCACCACATTCTTCACCTCTGAGTGACCGTGCTTCTTTCTAATCAGCCAGCACCTCTATCGAATAAAAGCTTCTACATCCTCGACATCCCGCAACCTAGTCCTCCTTCTTCTCTTTTTCTCTTCAGTTTCATCAACTCTGAGCTACCGACTACCGCACTTTGAACTCGGACGATTTTCGCTATTCTCAAGATCTTTGAACTCTCAAGATTCAAGCCTTCGACAAGATGTCTTCTTTCACTATGCCTTCTTTTACGATGCCTGTGTGAGTCACGATGCCCTCGATCAAGTTGCCCACCTTTATAGTAGTTTTGGATTCAAGTTCGATACCTTCTTCAAATCTGTTATGATGAATGACATGGGACTCATATCAAATAAAACACAGCGGGCGCCAAGCCGAACTCGCACCACAAGCCTTCTCTCGACCAAAGACCCGCGCCTCCACTTAAGGTACGTTCTTCTAATCAACCACCGCCTTTCCCATCAAAAGAACCCTCCTGGGCAGCCGTATTACTTCGTGTTCATTTGGCTAACTTCCTTTGCGGTCATCTCAGGTCTCCATCATCAGCCATTGGCCTTTGACAGCATTCAGCTTCTTCTTTCTTCATCATGTAGGTGCAAATCCCACTTCGTCGGGCCTGGCATTGGGAGACTCTTTGTTTTTGAACTTTGCGGTGTGCTCGATACACCTACTTAGCCGGACCTGGAGACTCTTTGTATTCTTGCGGTTACATTATTGTCGCGCTCGGTTTGGCTAACCCGCTTTGCGGTGATCTCAGGTCTTCATCATCGGTCTTCGATTTCACACCGCAGCGAAGCGTCTGTTCCACGACCTCATCGGAGGATTGTCGGATTCTAAAAGAGGCACCGCGTCCACCACCGAGGCGAGCGAATACAACACAAGCACAACGTGCGACGCTACCTCCATATCCCTCATGTGGGCAATGGGACCCCTCATACCCATATCCCAAGAGATCCATTCAGACAAGCTTTACGCCATATCTGCGCCAACTTGGCACCCGTGGGGGCCCTCTTTGCCTCTCTGAAAGAAATTCTTGACATCCTCTCTATAGCGCCCAATCATAACATTTCTTTCGTTTTCCTTACAGCCACCCTAGCCAAGGTCACCACCGACCTTTCCCCCGTCGCGAAATTCAACTTGTTAGGCAGAAGGGGGAGGGGTAGGAGAAGTCGGCAGCTGAGGCTCTAGCGTATTTCAATGTCGGCCAACCGTCCCCAGTTCGCATTATAAACGTGCTAACAACATCCATAGCAAATCAAGCGCGAGGCCGCCGAGGAAACACAAGACCTGAAGGAGGAGCTCGCCCGTAAGAAGCAAATTAAGGAAGCTGCTCGCAAACGTCAAGAAAAGCTCGACGACCTCGAAGCCAAGAAACGCATCAAGGCCAAGATGGAAGCCGACAAGGCCGAGAGGAAGAGCAAGGAATTGGACGAGCGGGAGACTCTCCGAGTTTTCGCATCCATCCATCATCAAACGTTTTGGCTTCGGAACAGGAACTCTCACGGTTGGTAGAGACTAGGATAAGGATAGCAAGAGGTTTCGCGAGGAAGGTTTACAATCTTCCCTCTTACATCAAACTTGTGCTCTTGTCCAATAACCACACAACAAGCTTTTGCAATCGCGCGCGATATAAAATCAGCTAAATTTCCGATCCTGAAATCAATCATCATATCTGCTCAGAACACGAGCTTCACCAACTCTGAGCCTTTAGCTACAATTCGAATTCCTACTACTACTACTGCTGCTGCTCCTCCGGCGGGGGGGTATCTAGCTAGTTTTCCATAGAATGTATCCAGTCAGCGAAATCAGCGAAAACAAAAACAGCGATCATGTAGATAGCAGCGGAGGGGGGGAGAACCAGGAGGAGAGTCTGGAGCAGCTGGCGAACAGATTGTGCGATAAGGTATAGCTTCGAGCTGAGTTGCCAACCAGATTGCAGGTCCTTATACTTTATACATTAGTAGTAGGGAAGGTACACTGAGTACATGATGAGGAGGGACCTCTGGACTTGGATTGTTGGAGTGTCTCATGGCCTACTTAGGTAGCTTTTTTTTGTACAGGTAATCAACTACCACCATTAAACCAACCATCTCTACCCGTACAGGCCCCAGGACTTCCATCCTCCGATACCGTCCCGCATTCTAGACGTCCTCTGCTTGCTGATTTCTCGCCGAATCAATTCAAGCCTGGCTTGCCGCTATGGCGAGCGCCCGTCCGGATCGTGAGAAGCCTGAGAACCTCCCGGACCGCTGCAAAACAATGCCAACGGCAGCCATCATGCAGTCACATGCAACGACATGCATTGCAGCTTGATTCCATTGGGGTCTACGCCCTTCGAGACCAGGAAACCTGAATATCAAGGTCCTCGGCCAGGCTGCTGGTAGAACTGCATACAAACACCCTCCCGCATCACCTACAAACCCCCTCCCGCATCACCTACGAACCCCCCTCACAGCATACAAACCCCCTCAGATGTAAGAAATCTGCAAGTTTCCACAACTGCCACAGCCCCAGCCACTCGTCGCGGGGACCATAAGGAACTTCGTCCTGCCCCTCCTCCAAATTCCGTTTCTTCCCTTTTACATCAAACTTGTGCTTTTCTGACAACCACACAACAAGCTCTCGCAATCACCACAATCGCAAAACCAGCTAAGTTTTCTCTTCACAACAATCATCATGTCTTCTGTGAACAGAAATGCCACTAACCCTGAGCCTCTGGCTTCAGTGCGAGTTCCGACTGCTGCTGCTCCTCCGGCGGGGGGATATCTAGCTAGCTTTCATAGGCTCTATCCGAGCAAAAACCACAGCCAAACGAACGGCGAACATGTACATAGCAGCAGGGGGGTGAAGCGGAAGAGGGAGGAGGAGGAGGAGGAGAAGGAGGAAAAGGAGGAGGAGAGTCTCGAAGAGTTTCTGAACAAGGTGTGTGATGGGGTGTGGCAGGAGCAGCAGCAGCAGGAGGAGCTGGAGAAGGAGATTGAGGCGCAGGAGAAGTATGTGGAGCAGCTGGAGAAGGAATATGAGGAGAAGTATGGGGGTGAGGATGAGTATGCGAAGTGGCAGCGGTGGCGGGAGGAGGTGAGGCAGGCGGCGGAGAAGGAGAAGGCTGGGAAGGGGAGGGTGAAGGTGAAGGAGGTGAAGAGACATAGGGCTTGTTGGGAATGAGGCGGATTTGGCTTCTTGGTTGGTTTTGGTTTGGTTGGTTCTTCGGGCTGTAAATAGATCCGGGTACTTTTTCCCCACTGGGGTTTTTAATGGCCCGTTGAATCCGCCAAATATAAGCGATTTTTCAGAGAGAGTTGGTTTGCTTTTTGCGAAGTTTGTGCGCTTTGACTGGTTGTGGTTGTCGGGAGAGGTATTCAGAGGCAGCGAGCGAGCGAGCGAGCTCGGCGCCTTGAGGTCTTGATGAGGAGCTTCCGATGCTGTCAGGATGCTGTCCTGGCTATGGCAGAGTACCTCTCGACATTGTGTAGTAGGAGGAGCGGCCGGAGCAAGGACGGGGCGAGGGCGCCAGGGGACCGAGGCGACCGCCGGTGAATCAAGTTCGTGCCTCAGGATGACGGCAAGGTCGACCGAGAGGAAGCCAAACAAAGGCGAGCATACGGAGGCACTGTGGATCCGGTGCGACGGCGTAGCGGAGGATTGCTGAATGGTAGCTTCCGTAGCTGCTAGGTTCGAGTTCCATCTCCGGCTATGCCTCAGCATCGGAGCACCTTCGTTGCCGAGTACATGTATGCGGCGCGGCCGCGAGGTATTCCCACCAAGAAGCTCAACGAAGACATGTATTGGCCTTCTGCTAGAGAACTCTGTCTCTGATGGAACGCGCTTGATGAAGAAGGCGGTGATCTTGTTCTTATTCTCCTCAGTGGGCTGGGCAGCCTCGGAAGCAGTTTGATCGAAGCCGGAGACAAGAAGGCCGCTCTCGGTGGCGGAGAAGAGCAGAGTAGCGCTGCCTCCAGTGACAACGGGGGCAACGGGGGCAACGCAGAAGCCATATGCGACGAGGCCGGCCAACTACTCGGACTCGACGAACACCTTGCGGCCGCGGGCCCTTTAAACGCAGTGTAGTGCTGAACAGCTCAAATCCTGTATCCGTATCCGTTTGCCGATGACGAAGAGGGAGGGGGTTCAGTGGCTTGGGTGTTGTATGTATGTCGGAGCCCGGGAGAAGTTCGGACTCGAAATGGTTGCGCCACCGGGCTCGGCAGTCCAGGAAGAGTCGAGAGCGGGAGTGTGTCGCTGCATTGGATTGGTTGGGTTGCTGTTAAGGTAGCGGGAGCGACGCGCGACTGTTTGTAGTGTTTCTCCCGGCGGCAAATGTAGAAGAAGTAGGCGATGTTGGGGCCGCGATGCCGGCGATGGCACCGGTGCTGAGACCTTTTTTGGGACTTGGGCTTGCTATGATCCAGAGGGGGTACAGGTACCACCAGCGGTCAGTGTCAGTGGTGGAGTCGTCGACGAATTCTCCGTCGCGCCATGGATGTTGGGGGGTAGGAGGGAAGGGGGGAAGTCGTTGGATGAAGAGGTGCATCGAGAAGCGGTGGGCGTCGAAGTCGGAGGTGCCGATGAAGTAAGAGGGTGGGCGGTCTTTGAGGGTTGGGTCGTAGGTCCAGCCGTGAGCTCCGAACTGTGCGGATGGGTATTTGTGTCAGTCATTGTTGTGTGTGTGAACCCGGTAGTACTAGGGAAATCAGGGGCTGGATATGTTGCGGGTTGCGGTTCGGGCCATATGCTCGGCTGGTTGGAGAATCGTGTCGTGGAGGGTACGGGTATGATATGATTGGGGAGACTGATGGAAAAGCATTACCGTGAATAATAAAGACTTCTTTCCAATCCCTCGGACACCTACGACTGCGACACTTATCTCCTGGCTCCGGGCTTGGGTTTCTTTACGCCGTTACTTGTCGTCCCCGCGTGTTTCCCTAGTAGAACGCATACCTTTGACGAAGTTCGGGGCTATCTCTCGCATCTTATTCCACGCCTTGATACGGTCAGATACCTCACGGTCTTCCCGCATTATCTGCAAGACAGGCTGCTCTCCTGTGCTCTCCGTTTCCTCCGGCGACTCGGTCTTGTGGGTCGCTGACCGCTCCCCGATCCATGGTGTTACTATAGAAGACATCTCGGTGCGGTAGGTCTGGTGTTGTCAGCGATTGCTTCTCAGGATCGTTTCAAGGCGATGAAGAAGGAGAACAACAACCGACGCGCTAGCGATCCAAACGAAGAATCAATATGGTTCGATCCCCTGCAAAAATGGCAGCCTAATTCGTTGGCTTATATAACCTTCCAAATCCTAGTTTCGAGATCAATGGTATTTCCACGACAAATGGAACAAAATAAAGAATTGTTAAAAGCAACATTTTCCTGATCCCAAAAAACGCCCCGTACGCCGATTATTTCTGTGCTGGTTCGTAATAATAACACACGTCTAAGAGAAGTGGATACCCTCCTCGTGGAAAGCTGTCAGGGGTGTTAGCGAGGTTCGTCCACCATGAAGGAAACCGCGGGAAAGACCTACCGAGCAACAGCTTGAGGAAATCGTTCTGATCGCACTGCCTAGCTCTCTTGTCCGCCAACTCAGTGCTCGTAAGCACCTTGTTCAACTTGGCCTTGACTATCAGGGCCACCTTGGACTTGGGGTTCTTGCTGGGTGTCTTGGCGTCCTTTGCGTTGGCGTCGTTCTGCTCCTTGAAGAAGACGGGCATGTCCTCGTCCTCATCCTCCTCCATAGCCTCATCATCGTTGTTCTCCTCGTTATCGTTGTCTTCGTTGTCGTCGTCCATCTCGACGTCCATGGCATCATTGGTGGCGCCGGCGGCGGCAAGGTCAGCGGCGGAGGCGAGGGACTCGTCGATGGGGATGTTGTTGAGGGTGCAGTAGACCTTGTAGTTCTGGAGACAAAGCGGTTAGCAATTGCCGCGATACGAGGAAACGGAAGAAAGAATCGTACCCTTTCGCACATGTTGAGGACCTCCTTCTGGTTGAAGCCGGCGTAGAGGGTCTTGTTCTTGCGGTTGAAAGCAATACGAAGAAGACCGTCGAACTCCTCGAAAGCAATGTTGGGGCGCGCCGAGCCAATAAGAGGCTCAATTCTGACGACGTCGGACTCGACCTTGGGAGGAGGCTTGAAGTTCTGCTTGCCGACCTTCATGATGTGCTTGCATGTGGCCCAGAAGTTGACATTGACACTCAATCTCGAGTAGAGAGCATCACCCGGCCTAGCCACCAGTCTCTTTGCGAATTCTCTCTGGAACATGAGTACGGCGACGCGAGGCGGGTTGGGCATGGCCAACATCTTGAAGATGAGAGGACTGGAAATCTGGTAGGGAGTGTTGGAGATGAGGGCGTCGCATGGAGGCATTTCGGGCATCTTGATGACATCGCCGAGGATGACTTCGAGCTTCTTGGCTAAGGGGGTGCCCTGGACACGCTTGGTGACCTCGGCACCCATACGAGGATCGAGTTCGATGGCGATGACCTTCTTGGCCTTCTCGAGGGCGCGGACGGTGATGTTACCGGTACCGGGACCGACTTCGACGACGACATCAGTGGGCTTGAGGAAGGCCTTGTCGACAATGGCATCCGAGATACCGGGGTTCTTGAGGATATGCTGGCCAAAGTCCTTGTCGAACTTGAAGATGTTTGTGTTGGTAGCCTTGCCGCCGCCGCCGCCGCCGCCCTTGCGGTCGTAGGGGTTGCCGCCCCCCGACTTCTTGGACGCCTTCGCTGCCTTGGGCATGGTGTAGTCGAGTCAATGCTGTCGTGGGTAGGAGTGTAGAAGAAGATGACTCGGGATCGAGGTCGGACGAGAAGGCTGGGATCGTGGAGGGTTCGTTGTTCGGGCGATCTCTGTCCGGGTCGAGGCTCGATCTTCAAGTCAGTCGCGCAACACTGTACTGTGAGAGGTACCACAGGCTGAAGAGAGCTTCCATGTGCCTGCGCCGGACCCTGGCCGACATCTTTTTTTGAGTGGACCTGGCGGCAGAAAAAAGATGCCCCGCAAGACATGTGGATGATAAGATAAGCAAACGCTGACCGCTTTCCTAATTCAGGTACCATGCGGGCGGCGGCGGCCCAGCCCACTGGAACTTTCAGTGGAATTCAGGCACCTCGGCCAGTTCCGACAGGTGATTCTCCGTCTGACGTAACAGCGGAGGCCGCCCTAAACATCTGGGGCGTTTAAATTGTTACCAAGCCAACTTATAACGGCAAATCCTCCGATCATTCAGTGAGGGTCTTCCCCGTCAACAAGTCAATCATCTGAGCAGACTATGCTTTGAAATTTTCGGTGCAAGAGTTCGCCATCTCGTCTTCATCTATAACCATCCTCCTGGGGCTGGAGGAAACCAAATATAAAGAGATTCTTTTCCATCTTCTTCTTGGCTTATACCTGGGCGTGTGACCCACCTGTTTCTCCTTGGCAACGACAACATCAAAACATTTGTTTGGTTCATGTTGTGATAGCCTCATTTCTCTAAAACAGCAACCGCAACCATGTCAATACGGATAGCTCTCGAAAACCCTCCCGAGTTCTACACAAACCTGGACATTATCCGCGGCCAGGTCGTCCTCGCTCTCAGTCGTCCCGAACTGATCGGGGGCATCATCGTCAAACTTGAGGGTGAAGCCAAGTCGGCCTTGGGAGTTCCCGCTGATGGCTCAGGAACAGGCATCGCTCAGAAGGAGCGCACTCCAACGGGGGATGTTATCTACGAGAACCACAAGATCTTGTACAAAGTCACCCAGGCTTTCCCCGACGAGAAGAGCAACGCCTTGCCACTGCCCTATGTCCTAGCCGCCGGCCAACACAGATTCCCATTCCAGTTCAAGTTCCCCTTCAACAATGCTTGCGGTGATCCTGTTGCCATGGCCAAACTCGGAGGCCTCTCGGGTGCCGGTGGAATAGCGTCAGGTGCTGGCTTGTTCGGTCTCGGTGGCATTCGTGTTATGGACGGCACCAAGCAGCTGATGTACTCCCATGTCACAAAGACGCTCCCACCCAGTTTCACCGGATTCCCAGGCCAGTGCGAGATCCGGTACTATGTCAAGGTTACCATTCAGAGACCGGGTATCTTCAAGGAGAACTGGAGGATGCAGACCGGCTTGAAGTTCCTCCCCATTGAGCCACCAAGGCCACCCAAGACGAACCACGAAGCCTATGCCAGACGACCCTTCACATTCCGTCCACGGAGCCCAAGGACAAACGCGCCTTCAAAGAAACGGTCTTCTTTCTTCAGCGGGTGGAGCGGGAGTAGCACCGCCGGATCATCTTTAGCCCCAACAACGGCTGATGGGAAATTTACACCTGAGCCCGAAGTGCCTCCGTCGATAGAGATGTCCGCTCGACTTCCACACCCTGCCATCATCACTTGCAACCAACCGATCCCACTTCGTCTCATTGCAAAGAAGCTCGCGGGATCAGACGCAGAGATCTTCCTAACAGCCATCCAGATCGACCTGATTGGCCAGACCGATGTCAGATGTCACGACCTGATCAACACAGAGACCAGTCGCTGGGTGATTGTATCACGACAGGGACTAAGCATTCCCGTTTCGAGACTCGGAGACGCTGTAGGGACAGAAGTTGTCCTGCCAAACGACATCTGGTGCAACCAACCCTTACCAAACACCATCATGCCGAGCTTTGTCACATGTAACCTCAGGTAATTTCCCCTTTTCCTCCGAGCATCCCTCCAGAACTCTACTAACTCCAGCCTTCCTTCAACAGCCGTGAATACCAACTCGAAGTCAAACTCGGTCTCTCCTGGGGCAAACCCCTCGCCTCTGGCTCCCACACCCACGCCAGCACCTCCCTCTTCGGCCGCAACAAGCACGAAGGCGCCGACCTCCCCCAAGAAATCTACCTCCCGCTGCACTTCTCTTCCGTAGAAGTCTATTCCGGCATCGCCCCACCCGCCGCCCTCATCGAAGCCATGAAGCAAGGCAAGAACAAACGTCCAGCAACCCAACCAGCGGCAGCAGCCCGTCCCACCACCTCGTCCTCCTCCGCCGAAGCAGGCCCTTCAACAGCACCCCAGCAGCAACAACAGGGGCAACCACCAGCGCTCCCCCCACGAACCAACACAGCCCAACCACCCTCCGCCGCGGGGACGGCTGCGGGAGTGGTACCGCCCCCAGCAGACCCCTTATACCCACCGCAACTGGCGCCAGGGCAGACGGAACCGCCGTATGATGATGCGCCGCCGAGCTAAGACGAGGCGATGGCGGAGATGATGAGTGGGCCGGTGATTCCTGACGGGGCGCCGAGGCCGGCGTATAGTGGGGTGACGAATGAGAATGAGCCGAGTACGTTGCCTGCTGTTGGGAATGAGAAGAGTTAGAATGGGGATGGGGGTAGGTGATGATGGGGGGTGTTTGGAAGGGAGGCTTGGTGGTGTGGGGGATTGGGGTTGACCGGGTGTGATGTTACTGGGAGGGAGGGAGAGATAGGGCAGGAGAGGAGAGGGGATGGAGGCTAGAGGATGGAGGATGGAGGGGAGAGAGGTCGAAGGGAAAGGAAAGAGGAGGGTGAATGAAGGAGGGTGAATGAAGGAGGGTGAATGAAGGAGGGAGGGTTTTTGACTTTATGATATCCAGCTTTGTGTTAATATGGTTTTAGAGTGGTGGATGTAGGCAGCGCAGAGGCTGTGCGAGAGTATATATAGAGAATTGACACATAATAAGATCTTGGTAGGCACATAACGTAGGGGTTGTTGTCTCATGACCGTCGGCTGAAGTTCGTCCTTGCGATCATGCAAACCTAGTGGTCCTCTGTCTAGAAACAATGCATAACTTCGAGATATGCTTACAGAGAAGACCGCGAAAATCTGGTGAATAACTTATAATCTTCCTATGCCCCCCTTGGATCACGAAAATGATGGTAAAAGACGATGTCGTGAATTGGTTCAACTAGAGATGCTGTTGTGTTATTTATCACTACTATTGCACAGTTGGTATATAAGCGCGCTATCCGGTGCTAGTTTCCAACCAACTACGACAGCTGATCAACAGTTGTACATCTTCCGTAGTATAGTGGTCAGTATGTGAGCTTGTCAAGCTTGAACATCAGTTCGATTCGCTCGAGACCCGGGTTCAATTCCCGGCGGGAGAGACCATTTTTTTTGTCTTTTTTGCACCTTCACTGTTTTTCTTTGCTTTCCTTCTCTCACCAATCAACCAACCAACCAACCCATCGCATCGTATTTCCTCCCCCCCCCTTTCTTTTTGATCTTTCTTCATTTATGTAAATGGCGATTTGAACTGCTTTCATTTGCCTATGCACTCCGGACCAACTCAACTGCAGCAGAAACCCGCCATATCCGTACCGGGGAGGAATGCCGCTATCGCGACACAGGTAAATAAACAAAGCGAGGCAGGTATTGCTTGCACAACTTCGATTGTTTGCTAACTAATCACCATGTTGGATGGTACGTATCCTGATCAAAACAATGAACAGCAAGAAATGAAAACGAGACAAGATGAACCGCACTCGACCGCCGGGCCGTCGGCCAGTTGTCCATCCTTTGGTCACCCTGTCCGGCGGTGGTCGCCCGGCCCTTCACTCATCCTCCCCTACCCATTTTCTCTTCCCTCACTTACGCAGTCCTAGTCCGATTCCCACAACTATCCGGCACATACCCATGCGTCGCCGCAAAGTTACAAAGCCCATGATCATCCACCCCCTCCTCCCTAAAGAACCCCTCCGTATCAACATACCCCGGCGCATCCACCAGCCTGCCCGTGCCTGTGCACTTGCAAAGCGCAATCGGGCAAAACCCAAACGTGCACCCGAAGCTGCACAGTCCCAAAAACGCATCACTGACTCCTGCCTGCTTCTCCCCTTGCACACAAGCGGGCGGCAAGAAGGGGGAGTAAGTAGGGACGGTCCCATTATTGGGCGTGAGCGTGCAAGGTGGTTGCGGGCAGTACCCGTGGTTACAATCGAAGGAACACAGACCGGTGTAGATGGCTGTGTAACCCGGTGCAGGATAGCCGGGGGTGTTGGTTAAGCTGGGAGGGGAGGCGACGCCGCGCTGGTGGCAGACGCATGCCGAAGAGGGACAGTAGCCGTTGTGGCACGAGAAGGAGCAGAGACCCGTAAAGTCGTAGAGGCCGAAGCCGGAGATGCAAGAAGGAGAAATGGAAGAGGAGTAAGGGCCGGAGGTGGAGGAGGCTAGGGCGGAGCCCACCCAGGCGTTGTAGTTCTGGAGGGCGATGCCTGAAGTAGGGGAGACGGTGCAGGATTTGGTGATGGGGGAGCCGGTGATGGTTGCCAGGACGGTGGAGCCGCGCAGGAGTTTGATGATTACGGGGCCGACGGTGTTGGAGGGGATAGGCACGCTGCCGTGGTAGAGACCGATGTCGCCGTAGGGCTTGCCGTCGTCGTCGAAGGCGGTGGTGGGCTGGATGACGCCGTTGATGGAGACTTGGACTTGCACGTTGGCGGAGGAGCCAAGCAGGGCCGTGTAGAAGATGCGGTCCTTGATGATGGCTTCGGGGAGGTATTCGTACTGCAGCTGGTTGGCCGTGTTGCCGGTCGTGCCGCCGTTGTTGCAGGCGTTGTTCGGGTTGACGCGGTACCAGGCCGTGATGCCCTCCTTGTTGAAGGAGGCTGTGCCGGTCTTGAAGAGCGAGATGACAAAGGGGAGGAAGGCGCGCCAGCCGTCGTGCGGCATGTCCTTGACGTAGTTGAAGGGGGCTTTGCCGTGGGTGCTGTCGAAGGCTTCGTACTGCTTGTCGTCGAGAGGGCCGATGTAGTGTGACTCGCCGTAGTCGTTCCACGAGATGATCTGGACGTAGTCGGGCGGGTTGTCGATGCTGAGGATTTGTTGCCAGCGGTCGTACCAGAGGTCGTCGCCACGCCAGATCCAGTTCTTGCTGTAGCCGGGCAGGTTGGTGTAGAACCAGGGAGATACCGGCATCATGTAGGGCTTTCCGTTTAGGGCATCGTGGTAGGAAGCATCAGGGTAAGTCGTCATGTCCTGATCCCCCTTGGGCCAGGCGTCCCAGCTGAAGAGACCATCGGCAACTCCGTTAGCCAGGGAAACGGCTGGGTAAGCCCCGACGGACGACCAGTCCGGGATGAAGAAGCACTTGGTGGCTGTCTTGATCTCGCTCCAATCACCAGCGCTCCCAGTGCCTTCAAAGGTGGACACCAAAGGCTGCGAGCCTCGCTTGAAGTATTCAGTCTTTGATCCGTAATTCGTGATCATGGACTTCACTGTGGCCTTGCTCCACGCGCCGTTGCCGGCGTAGTCAAAGGAGAAGAAGAGCTTGAAGCCCTTCTGCTGGGCGGCACTGAAGGCCAAAGGCAACTGGGCGTCGTTGGTCGAGTCGTTGTTGGCCATGTTGAGGGCAAACGCATCGATGCCCGTGGTCTTGGCCAGGTCGATCTGAGTAGCCCAGTCGTTTACCGTGAAGGTCTTGGTGTTGCCCACCTGTCGAGTGGTCGGTCAGTCATGGCCCGGCAGCTGTATCAAAAACGTCAACTTACCATGAAGTGAGCAAACACAGCCTTCGGCTCAGCAGCCTGGGCCACGCTTGCGAGGCCTGCAAGGCATGAAGCCAAACGGACGAGGAACTTGAAGGTACCCATCGTGCCGGAGAGATTGGAGTTGTTGCTATCGAGTGGCTCAGGGAAGGAGATGATGATGCTTCTGTGCCAAAGAGATGCAGTGAAAGAGACGGCATCACGGTTTTATTTGTAGTCATCCATCTTCCTCCTCTCGACTGGTATGTCTCCTCCTCTCAACTCCAAGTCTTGTTGTTCACGGCCCGCTGCCCCTTCACGTTGGTTCAATCTCAAGATGATGTTGCTACGCCTCTCGGCGGCAAGAGCTGACCTCCCCCGCTCTTACTTCTCACTTCTCGCCAGGCACCAGGGGCACCTTCCGCCGTCGGCCGCCCGGATGTCACCAAACGTGATGGCCGCATGACACTATAAGAAAGAATGGTCATGTTGGTGACTGTTGATGTTCACAAACGCTGTAATGCTGAGGGGAATATTGTTGAAGACGTTGGCGACAGTGCGTGGTGTTCATCATGGCCTTGAGAGGGTGGTGGTGATGCTGACTGTGGCGACGGTAGCAGTCGTGAGAGGATGGTGTTGTACTGAGGCTCTTCTCAGCTTGAAGGACGCATTCACATTCTACTGTGGACGAGGCACAGAGCCGGCTAAAGGTGAAGTAACATAGGTAGGTGTGCATGCATCAGAGAGAATGTGTATGCTAATATCACCTTCTCAATATGGTTCCCCCTCGGTGGGATGTTGGTCCTTCATACCTTCCAACAACATCTGCAGTCAGCAATATCCAACCTTTTTACATTTCGCAGCCAGAGCAACGGCAACGGCAATACGGCTGCTGTGCCACCATGGCTGACGGAATGTGGCGAGGCTTCATTAAACAATCAATCCTTATATGTGTAGGTGGTGTTGGAAAAGGTCAGTGACTGACTACAGTCCAATATTGGTTTGTTGGCTCGAGAACAACTCTAATGGGGTTCTCATATTTCGTCTATGCCTTGAGTCCGATGACTAAGGCCTGGTCACAATCTTAATATGTCTGTTCCGATGGTATGCCAACTTGGAACTCTGACAACAGATTTTCAATCGATGCCTCCCCATTCAAAGTACCCTTACAGCGATCAAGGACGGCTTAAGATACGTCTCATTCATAGTCCAAAGCTAACAAAAACCCATCATTGTTTAGTATGGAGCACAAATGCAGTGAAGACGAAGTGGTTGCGAATCTGGGCCCCTAGACTTAGGTGAAGCGGATTCAGCACATCAAAGTAGACGAAGAGCAAAGAGACACTCGAACGTTGCCGATTGTCCCGTGAGGTTATTCCCCTGAAACCTCCGTTTTCGGATTAATCTTCTTTCCTATCGTTGATGCCTTCCATTTTCGTGGTGTAGGTGAAACTATGTCGTTTGTTCTCTCTCAATGTCACGGTGTCACCTGTCAACACCACTCCTCCCACTTCACGATGCTACCTCATATTGGACCCTTTACGTCCACTTGCCACTCAGGGTCCATGTCTCTCAACCTGACGCCCTCAACATCCAATCTCCGTGGTTTATTCCCGCACACAAAAAGTCTACCTAGTGCTTCTTCGTTCTGTCCAAAGGTTACCTTGTGAAGATCTTCCTGCAAGGTCCTTCCTCCTAATAGTCTGGGTTCTAGGTACACACACGCGTCGATCCTTCGACCCTTGCTTGACAAAACGTCGGCCTCCCTCCTCCTTAGAACCGCCGAGTACGACACAGTCTCAGGACAAATGAACCCTTCCACGGGGTACTATATAGTCCAACAAAAGCCAATATTACTACACTCTCCAATACCTATCCTGTCACATGCATCCCCAGACTCAGATCTAGATCCCCCGCAGCTCCGCAGCTCCGAGACCATGGACCAACGACATGAGAGGGTCGTTTTCATACTACACACTGAATAACCAACGACATGAAAGGAAAAGGAAACGTTACCTCCCTCCCCCACGAGGCTCCACGAGAGGCTCCTCGAGATAGACAGCCACATGCAGCACACAAGCGCCAGCATTCACGGGCGGAGCCGCGTTCCCGCCCCCGTCGATCCCTCCTGCTTGGTTCCCGTTCTCTAGCTGCAGTTCTTAAACGAGAGAAAGATAGATGCCCCTGTTCCTGAAATGATATCTTGCATACGAACGGTATTCCGGCCCGGTTGTCTTTCTTTCTTCTTCTTCTTCTTCTTCTTCTTCTTCTTCTTCTTCTTCCTCCTCCTCTAGGATATCTCAAGAGTTTCAGAGCCTGATAGTCTCGGACCCAGTTGAAGAACTATCCATGATCTGTCCTTAACACCCTCCTTGCCTCGTACACAACATGCCCCCGCCTCTCGTCTTCCTCAACCTTTCCCCAATCTCCATCACCATGTCTTTTTTTTCTTTCTCCTTGCTTGTAAGTATTTTTCACTAGCTCCAGCTCCCGTCTGTTACCCATGCGTCCAGTCCAGTACCCCTCGTCTCTACCTCTACTCCAGTGCGGGTCCTACCCTATTACACAAGGACACACCTTGACTTTCCCTTCCTGCCCTGCCCTGCTCTACCATGTTCATACTCAAAACACTCAAAACCTATCTGCAGTGCCACACGCAGGCAGGCAGGCAGAGTCTGTACCCGTTCTACGCCTTTTCCCCAGACAATGCATGATGTGATTGTGAAGATGATGGAAAACCCTGGTATTCCCCCAGCGGAAGTGGTATCAATAGAGTGTAAATGACAAGGCAGTAGCAGTAGCAGTAGTAACAACGCAGTGGTATAGATGAGCACCAAGAGATACCTGATAAGATTCCTCTTTTTCGTCCTTCAACGAAACCTAGAATCCATGCAACCAGATTTCCACGCCATCCATAATTTAATTGACTTCTATTACACACAACACAGAAACGCCCGCCGCTACGTGTTTGGACCTCAGAAAAAAAATGGATCAAATCAACGCAAACTCCATATAACCCGCTACCATAACCATATTGCCATACCACGCGCCCGAAACCATGATTGCCCCGAAGACGCCCAGAAGAGTGCGAGAAGAAAAGAAAGGGCGTTTCTTTACTGTGTAGGGTATTTATAGCCCCTGGTTGACGCCAGGTTGATCTCAGGTGGCTGGCTGAATTTCTTCACTTTGACTTTGACATCCACAATCACTATTGAGATCCAGTCCTCGTCTCATCCTCATGAATCCTAAACTCAAACCCCGGCCACTTCCCCGTCGCCGTTTCTACCCACGCCACCCATGACGGTCCTATATCCGTAGCCGAAGTCGTAGTTGTTGGTCCTTCCCTCTTCTCCATCTCGGCCTCTATCTCCTTTTCTTTCCCCGCTGTCATAGCCGTAGGCATGGCCGTAGCTGTGACTGCGGCTGCATCCATAGCCACAGTTGTGGTGGTTGAAGCCGTCCAGGAAGACCTTGGCACGACAGTTTCACCAAGCTCCTGACTCTCCGCCTGAGTCGCCACCTGACTCCCCGCCTGGCTCCGAGGTTGTGGCGGTAGCTCTGGCTCTGGCTGGAGCTGTCCCAACCGGAACAGATCCTGGATATCCAGGACCAGATTCTGGCTCTTGGTGAGCGCCCGCGGGTATGGATACTGCTGTTGATAACCCTGTTGCTGTTGCTGCTGGCTACCGCTCTGGCTTCCGCTTTGACTTCCACTCCCGGAAGGGATCAACGGACTAGGTAGTTTCGTGGTCTCCGGCGACAGAACAGCGGAGATATTCTTGCTAGGATACTCGCTTGGTGCTTCCGATTTATCGGATTGGTTTCCGTCACCATCGTCGTCGTCGTAGCCATTTTCTTGGGTTCGCTCATCAAAGTCGATGTCCAAGTCTTCCTGACTATCATGGAATAGACTCTGGCTGTGTTGACTGAAGGGGCCCAGGTCTTCGTTATCGGTCTCGATGCCCGCTCTCGGAATATCCTGCGACTTCAACGGTCTTTCCTGGCCTTCGCCGTGGCCCTGACCCTCGCCGTCCGTCTTGGCCCCGTCTAGTTCGTCATCTTGATCGAGGTCGTCTACATCGGTGTCGAAATCGCTCTCAGAAGAACTGGAACTGGATTCGGGAATGGCAAGCGGTATTTGCACGGACTTGGAGCGTCTTGGGGTGGCCCAACCGTCGATCGGACAGTCCGTCATCTCGTCGTCCTCATCGTTGCCGTCATCGCTCCCGCCGGATAGCCCCGTCATCTCTTGATCGCCGTCCTGAGCATGGTCGTCCGAGGGGAGCAAAGGCCCGCGGCTGCTACCGCGATAGAACCCGAACTCAGAAGAAGGGTGTTCGCTGTGCGGGGTGGCGTAACAGCCAAGTGTAGACTTCCTATCGCTCCGGTTGGGTGGCGCAAGGGAAGGCGAGCGGCTCATGACACGGTCGCGATCATATTGAGGCGTGGTTTGGCGGGGATAGTCAAGATCTGTTGGGTCCTTCCTGCGTCGTCTCTTAATCGGCGCATTTGGTGTTGGCAATGCATTGGTCGGTGGAGTTCGGTATTGTTCCGCTGGAACAGAAGGGCTGCGCTCGTGCACAAGGGGAGAGGATCGACGATCGTAAGGTCGTTCGTATGGTTTCATCGCATGGCGGGTGAAGGACGGCTGTTTGGGACGGCTCCCAGTCGGGGAAGTGGAGGACGGGCCAGCCGGTGAGAATGAACGGGACCGCGAAAGCGGTGTCAAAGCGGCCTTTCGCTCTTTTCGCAATACTGCGCGTGGCGACTCTGCTCGTGTTCCGTTTGCTTTAAGGGATGATGAAGCCGTGTGGAACGAAGCTGTGTCGGAACGTTCAACCGACAACTGCACATGGCTATTCCGTAGGTTCGCAGCGTCTGTAATGGGCAATTCGTCAAGAACGTCGCTCCTAGTCCAACACTCTTCAAAAGCATCTGCCTCCGGGGTGTGATCGCTGCTTGTCTCCTCAGGATCATGGTCTTCGGGGTATACCCGACTGAGCTCACGTATCCTTTGCCATGTCCAACCAGGCGTTAGGGCGCGATTACCCATGATATAATCTTGAATGTACGCCTCTGGCTGTGTGATGTACAAGCGGTGCGTCCCAATGGTTTTAGGGGCCTTCATGACGACACTAGACATCAAAAAGGTGAAGCCCCAAAGAGCTGGCGTTGCCATTTCGGCCGGAGCGAGGAATCGGAGGCGGTTATCTCGGTGGATTTTGCGCAAAGGCATCCAGTCTTGGCGCAACCCAAGGAACTCGTTCAGTGGTGACTCGGGCGCAGCTTTGCTGTGGTAGATTAGGTGGGAAGAAGGCTCAAGCACATTGCCGAAAGCTTTGTGGATTGCCAGCTGAACATCACGGGCGTCCGGCCCTCTCACTTGGACCGTCTTGATGAAGCCGCGGCTCCTGAGTCTTTGGTCGATCATCCGCCCATTCGCAAAGGCTTTGGGTAGCAGCCAGCCAGAATCGGGATATTGTCCTGGCCATTCCGAGAACCCTGGGTCATGAGGATCCGGCGTGGCTCTGCTCAATGTGTTTGGCAGTTGTGTCCAGTCTTCATCGGGGCCCATTGACTGTCGCCGGTCGAAGATTTTGCGGGCATCCACCCAGATACCCTTGAGAGGAAACGGTAGAAAGACAACCTCCAGATCCCAAGGTTTGTTGTATGTTGGGAGAGATGTCGCCTGAAGCTCGCTAATCTGTGCCTGTAGGGCCTGAAACTGGCTAAGAGTAACCTTCTGGGAAGAACGAACTGTGCTATTAGATGCCGCCGAGACCACGCTTGCGCCGGCGACACTGGCATTGTCATTCAGAATCTTCTCTACCTCGTCGACACGATACTCAAGCTCCGTGACTCGGAGATCTGTGTGTTCGTGTTTGTCATAGCACTCGTCGTGCCCGATGACTGAGAAGGAGGTGTTCTCAAGCCTGTCTATCCTGTGCTCCTGGAGGTTGACAACATCCGATAACTGTCTCACATCATCCTTGACAGCGAGGAAAGATTGGTTATGTGCTGACCCAGGTCTGGATGTCATGTCTCGCCTATACTCTGGTGGCACCATCAAGTCCATAGGGCCGCATACATCCTGGGCGCTAGCTTGCGCTTGTTCCTCAACATCCTTTGCCTTCTTGTTTGGAATAGAGGCTTCATCCCTGAGTGCAGATGGGCGTGTTAGTGTATTCAGTCCCTTTCCGAAAAATGGCGCCATGTATCTCATCTGGCTAGAAGCTGTAGTTGAGGGGGCCTGGGACTGCATGAAGAAATAACCCGGGCTCAACGGCTGTGTGTCCCCGTAAACATCAGTCTGCTGGGTGTGGTTCCCATTTCCCCAACCGGTGACAGGAGCGGCATCCGGAATGGTAGCCTGCTTCTCCAGAGACTGGTGTGGCTGGTCCTGGATCTGACGAGGTTCGATCTGTAAGGGTTGGGAAGCCACTACATGCTGGTTAAAGCTGGAAGCATGGAAATTCATAAGGCCGAAATCCCTAGAGACGCCAAGATGGGAAGACACGGCGGGCGCAGCAAAAGACGGGTGTATTTCCGCCATCGGACTCATCGAACTCAGTAGCTCTCTTGCACGCTGACTGCTGACCCCCGAGTTCGGCTTCTCATTAGTGGGAGCAAGACCAGCGAATGCGAGGGAAGGAGTAGGCGGGAGCTGTGAAGGGGCGGGAAAATCGTCATGAAAGCAGGCATGATGGGAACACTGGCAGAGTTCGGCAGAGTCGGGCGCGGCGTTCAGTTTGCTCCAGAAGCGGCGGCAACCACAGCGCGGCAGGGAAGGATCCGTGTAGTTGCATGGTCCCCTCGGCAGCACGGGGAAGGCCGAGTTCCACATGGCTTGTCCATCATCTAAGAAGCTGGGGAGAGGCCCAGGGGCGTCGAAAGGATTTGCGTCCATTGGGATTCTGGGTCACCATCTCCTGGGGAAGTTTGTGTGGTGGTGGAAGGAGGCGCGTTGCTCCCTCGAGTCGCGAATGGGTGGGCTTGGGCAATCGAGGTCGGCGCGTCGTGATGGTGGTGGAACGGAGCTCCCTTCTTTCCTACTTCAACGCCAGACCAAGCCGGATCGCAACCAGAGTTTGCTTGGGAATCTAGTTCATGTTACTGTCCCCAGTTAGTAAAGCTGACCACAGATTAATCAAAGGAAACAGTTGCGACAATACAATTGTGTGTTGTGTTGAATGGTGGCCGCCTAGGCAGAAGCCGCCTATCCAGCGCGGCGGGGAAAGAAGACGGGACGAGAGATGGGAACATCAACATCAGACTCGGGAGAAAAACGAACAATTTATATTTTCTGAAACTGATGAAATAGGCAGAGACGCGCGTTGACTGCGATCACCGGTACGACAAGGCTGGACAGAGAATGGGCGGGTGCGCGCAATGGTGAAGACGGTGTCGAGGATGTCGAAGAAGCCGAAGGGGAAAAGTGAGGCGCATTGGGAAAAGCAACGCGATGGGAGAGCAACAGTGGACATGCTGCACACGCCAACCGACGCCAGAAGTTTTGAGTTGCTTCTGGGCGTGCTGAGCTGCTGGGGTGACAGGGGTCAAAGTCGGAGTGCATTGGTTGGAGTGGACCCCCGTCACAATAAGGCGGGCRGGGGTGTGGATTCGTGATGGCATGCCGGGAGAATGTCCATGTTTTTGAGAACGTTGTTAGTATCGAGAAGGTTTAGAAGAGAAGCAAAAGAGAGAAGAGAGTCAAAGTCTAAAGCAACCAGCTCGAGTTAACTCGGTCAAAGGAAGCTGCCTCAAGTCGGTCATAGCTTGAACTGGAACTGAAGCGGCAACCACCTGGATACAGAAACCGCAAGGAAAGTTTAACGCAGCCAGAACCACTTGCCCGACGTCAACAGGACAAAATCGTGCCCGGAAAAAGACTTCATGTTCTCCGAATTTTCTGGCTGTTGATCCAGGTATAGCTTCGCCTTGAATTTAGACCTTGAGCAACTTAAGAAGAGAACAGACGTGAAGACATCAACAGAAACAAGAAGCACCGAACCCGCACCCTCAATTGCTCTCAAACTCAGACTCTGATTGGCCCAAAGCCACTTAACATCCCTGCATTAGCTAGCGAGGCGTTTCTAGCGTCCAACTTGCATTCCTTTCTTCCGCCGTTACAACATCAGAACATGATCAACTCAGTCCATGCCACCCACCTCTGGCTCAGGACATATATCAAAACCAGCTAAACCAAAAAGCTCAGAGAGAAAAACTTTAATAATACATCCAAACTATCAAAATCGGAAAATCGCCACTGGAGAACAAAAAAAAATCAAGAAAAAGAACCCCAGAATGTGCGAAAGCCGTTATCCAATACCTGAAGGAGCTCTGTCTGGCCAGTGAAACAAATGAAGCTCTGTTTGGCCTCTATCTAGTTCATCAAACAAAGTATCTATAGGTATCCCTGGCCACAACACTCCCGCCCTTACCTCATGATCTTAGTTATGTAGGTTCTGGATTCATCATCGATACCCCGAGGTTTCACGCTGACGAGGTACTCTCATTGTTACCTCATTTCCCTCATATACGCTGGTTACATTGCAGTGAAGGTACTGACTAGTATCATGTAAATACCGGCGGGGGGGGGGGGGGGGGGGGGGGGAGGGGTT